>SJYV01018325.1:382565-505557 GCA_006410875.1 Neotragus pygmaeus
TGAATCTGTAGATTGCTTTGAGTAGTATACTCATTTTCACTATATTGATTCTTCCAATCCATGAATATGGTATATTTCTCCATCTATTAGTGTCCTCTTTGATTTCTTTCATCAGCGTTTTATAGTTTTCATTGTATAGGTCTTTAGTTTCTTCTTTTTGTCTTCTTCTTCTGGGACTCCTATAATTTGAATGTTGGAGCATTTCATATTGTCCTGGAGGTCTCTGAGGTTGTCCTCATTTCTTTTAATTTGTTTTTCTTTTTTCCTCATTGATTCATTTATTTCAACCATTCTGTTTTCTATTGCTCTTGACTTTTGCTTGTCTGTAAAACTTCAGGTTTCTGCCTCAAATCTGAATGCGATCCTTGCTGGGTAGAGCAATCTTGATTCTAAGTTTTTTCCCCTCATAACTTTAGGTCTAGTCCTGCCACTCCCTTCTGGCCTGCAGAGTTTCTGCTGAGAGATCAGCTGCTAACCTTATACGGGTTCTCTTTATTTTACCTGTTGCTTTTCCCCTTGATGTTTTTAGTATTTTTTCCTCTGGGTGTAATTTTTGTTAGTTTGATTTTAAGTGTCTCGATGTGTTTCTCCTTGAGTTTATCTTATATGAAACTCTCTGTGCCTCTCAAACTTGTTTGGCCATTTCCTTTCCCCCATTAGAGAAGTTTTCAACTATAATTGCTACAGAATTTTTTCTCAGGCCCTTTCTTTCTCTCTTCTTCTTCTGTCATTGGTGTTCAGTCACTAAGTTGTATCCAACTCTCTTTGACCCCGTAGACTTCTGCTCACCAGGATTCCCTGTCCTCCAGTTTTGTGTGGATCTGTATATTCCTTTCCTGGTCCTGGCTAGGGACTCCTGCCAGTACTCAGCTGGTGTTCTGCGAGACCTTCTACATCTGAAGATGTATTCCTGATGCATTTGTGGAGAGAGATGTACTCCACATCCACCTAGTCCTCTATTCTTGCAGAGAGATTTCATCACAGGAATGTTGTAGAACAAGACTGTGAGAACTTAGCAATCAGGAGAAAGATGAGCGTACCAAAGGACCCATGTATTCTGTCTCCTGTTCTCTTTCAGGGCATATGGGTCAGTACCTACATATTTACAATATGTTTTGCTGCCAATGTTGGGCTGCTCTTTGGTGTTGTGTGTACCACAGCTATCGTGATTGGTCGCTTCCCAAGGTAAGATATTATTTAAATGCTGTTTATTCTGACACAGCAGCAAAATATATGNAGGCTTTTTAGTTCCTCTTCACTTTCTGCCATAAGGGTGGTGTCATCTGCATATCTGAGGTTATTGATATTTCTCCTGGCAATCTTGAATCCAGCTTGTGCTTCTTCAGCCCAGCGTTTCTCATGATGTACTCTGCATAGAAGTTAAATAAGCAGGGTGACAATATACATCCTTACATACTCCTTTTCCTATTTGGAACCAGTCTGTTGTTCCATTTCCAGTTCTAACTGTTGCTTCCTGAATTGCATATAGGCTTCTCAAGAGACAGGTCAGGTGGTCTGGTATTCCCATCTGTTTCAGGATTTTCCATTTTATTCCCTCTTTACTTCCTGTATTTTACATAAGATTTCTGAAATACCATATACTTTCTAGCCTTTTCCCTTATTGCTCACTCTTTTTTGTCAATTCACCTCCTACACCTTAAAAATATGATCACTGGTAGTCCAGGTGAGATAAATTATGTTTTAAAAATCTCAGTTTACATGAGTGTGCTGTTACTTTCCAGAGAAGGCAATGGCATCCCACTCCAGTACTCTTGCTTGGAAAATCCCATGGATGGAGGAGCCTGGTAGTCTGCAGTCCATGTGGTCACTAGGAGTTGGACATGACTGAGAGACTTAACTTTCACTTTTCACTTTCATGCATTGGAGAAGGCAATGGCAACCCACTCCAGTACTCTTGCCTGGAGAATCTCAGGGATGGGAGAGCCTGGTGGGCTGCCATCTATGGGGTCGCACAGAGTTGGACATGACTGAAGCGACTTAGCAGCAGCAGCAGCAGCTGTTACTTTATTTCTGAGGATCCCAGAGAGATACACATTTACTAGTGTCTTATGAACAGTTGGGATGTAGCATTGAAACCACTCTGGATACTTTCTAATTGTCATAATAAAGTGACTCATCCTTTTTACTTTGTCGTGGTTAATGTAGTAACTTGGAAATTATATATTTTATATATGCTTTCATTCTAGAGCAAAGACTCTAAGTACAAAAAATATGAAAGAGATGGAATTTAAAGTGAAGACAGAAATGGATGATGTAAGTTTAGTTTCCTTTTCCTTTGTGTAATTAATAATTTTTGTAGGTCAGATAGTTTCAAGATATAAGAAGCAGATAAATTGCTAATTTTACAATGATAATTCTATTTTTGGTTAGTTTTAACTTTTAAAAGTATATCTGACCACTACATATATGGCAATCAACATGAAACAAATCAATAGAACAACAACAGAAATCTTGTATCAGCATTCAAATAACAGAATAACATAGCATATAAAAATACAGTAGAATCATGGTACAGATTAGTTCAGTTATTTGGAAACCTCTTTTCCATTTGACATGTGTGTTAGTTTGTGTGTGTGTCATTTAGTCGTGTCTGACTCTTTGCGACCTCATGGACTGTAGCCCACCAGACTCCTCTGTCCATGGAATTCTCTGAGAATACTGGAGTGGTTTGCAATTTCCTCCCCCAGGTGATTTTCCTGACCCAGGGGTCTCCTGTATTGCAGGCAGATTCTTTACCATCTGAGCTATAGGGAAGTCCCGACTATTAGTTTAGTTTGACATATAACAGTCAAACTAAACTAATAGTCTATTCCAAATTAAATGATGGTGGAAGATGGGGAATGGGGAAGGGAATAAAGAAAAGTGGGATCATGGCATTTGGTTAACATAGTCAATGAATCTTATTATCAGCAGAGTGTAATTAACGACTCTAGGCTTGGTTTCTTGCACAGTGGACACCTTTTTTAAGGAAATAACATATAAATTACCTCAGGTGGCACTAGTGGTAAAGAACTCGCCTGCCCAGGCAGGAGACGTAAGAGGTGCAGGTTCGATCCCTGGGTCTGAGATTCCCTGGAGGAGGGCATGGCAATCCAATCCAGTATTCTTCCCTGAGGAATCCCATGGACAGAGGAGCCTGGCTGGCTACAGTCCATAGGGTTGCACCGAGTCAGACACGACTGAAGTGACATAGCAGGCATGCACGCAATCCATGTTTAGGCAGGCCAATTGTGTTTGAATTCTAGCTTCTTGTTCAGAAGGATGATACAAGTTTAAGGTGAAGAAAGAAAATGTTGACTGAAATTCTTGTCAGTTAAAAAAATTGGCCTTACTGTGAAACTGCTTTGTGATGTTTGACTAACCTTTTTTACCTTTATTTTTCATTTTTACTTGTTTTAATACCTCACGATTGTCCTCAAAACAGAACTAAACTCCTACCAGAAGGATCAGTGTCAGGGTATTTCTAAGTAGACTGGAAGTAAAAAGTAAGCAACAGGAGTCGTTCTCTGACCCCCAGGGAAATGGCTTGTGTTTTTAAGAAGTATGGAAAGATTTGCTTCATAGAAAGCTATCAGAGTTCAAAGACTTTGAGGGTGTCCCAGACTCAAGTTTTCCACCAATGTTACCTTCCTTTCTTTCCTGTCCCTTTCTTTTCTTCCTTTAAAATTTTCAGGTGCCAAGTCCCAGACTGACTCAGGCCTCTGTGTATCCACCCTACACGTGCAGCTGTGTACCATAGCCTTGACATTCTTAGCTTTGAAGCAGAATTCGAGTTTGACTGTTTTTCAGTTTAAAGATCTCTCATTAGTAAATTGTACCTAATCCATACCTTCTCCTCAAGCTAAATGTGTGAGGAAATGAATAAGGGGATTTTCAGGAAGATGAAAGTGCCACAGTTTCTCCACGTCTTGCACTTGATTTACTCCAGTCTAGTTACCTACCCGAATAATAATCATGTCACAGGAAATCTTAATTTTATTAGAACATTGCACCTCACTGGTCATTTAATAGTTTGCAAAACTAAGAGGGAAAACACTAAGAGAAAGACTTGAATATGAACTGTTAGGTGGAGTTTTTAGCTCACGTCAAGTGTAGCGGTGATCTCTCCCTTCCCTCCCTCTTCTTCTCCAGGTGAAACAATTTGGAAGGTCTCTTTCCACTCAAGGACTTCAGCTCTACTGAGAATTTCTTTTCTGGCCCATCTCCATTCTTTAATAAATGCCTATCTTTAAAAAGCATACTAACTCAAAACATACTGGCTCAATCATATGGTGAGATTAATGAGACAATCTAAGATGCCGGGGCTTTGTTCATACTAAACACGACAGGCCGAATGTTTGATTTTGTCTTGTAAGAAATTTCCTCTTTATTAAAAGTTCCTTGGGTAACATGAAGGTTTTTATTTTCTTGAATTGTTTAGTTGTGGCAAATCTCTTCATTTTCTAGAGTTTAAACAGTTGTGTAGCTATAGAAACTTTTTGAGATTATCCGGTTTAAAAATGTACCTGCTTTAGCTCTCACGATTCCAGTAGGGGAAGGAGGAGGAGGCAATGAGCAGAGTCCTTGGGGGTGTCGGGGGCGGCTGTGGCTTCTGCACCTGCTGCAGCGCCGCCTCTGCCCTGCTGGGGTGGGAGAGAGAGTGAGGAGCCCGGCGGAGCCGGCGCCAGTGCTGCTGCGGGAGGGTGGGCATCGGGGGGCGACGGAGGATCCAGGTGAACAACACTGACAGCATCGTCCAATGTCGCTGCAAGAGCGGGTCCCGGCCGGGCACAACGGCCAGCTGCAGGGGCATGAAATCAGAGGACTGTGATTGTTAAAGTCCTGAGAGAGCTTTCTCAGTCAGCCTACTGTCCTACTAGGACTGAAAGCACCGTTCAAAATATAAGGTGATATCCACTGGCAATCCTATATGATTTGCTGTGACTTTCTGAGTACAGTGGTTTCCCTCCAAAAGTAATTACTTGTTTCTTGGGGACTATGTGAACAAGTGATTGCAGCCATGAAATTAAAAGACACCCCTTGGAAGAAAAGTTATGACCAACCTAGATAGCATATTCAAAAGCAGAGATGTTACTTTGCCAACAAAGGTGCGTCTAGTCAAGGCTATGGTTTTTCCAGTAGTCATGTATGGATGTAAGAGTTGGACTGTGAAGAAGGCTGAGCGCCAAAGAATTGATGCTTTTGAACTGTGGTGTTGCCGAAGACTCTTGAGAGACACTTGGACTCCAAGGAGATCCACCCAGTCCATTCTGAAGGAGATCAACCCTGGGATTTCTTTGGAAGGAATGATGCTAAAGCTGAAACTCCAGTACTTTGGCCACCTCATGCGAAGAGTTGACCCATTGGAAAAAACTGATGCTGGGAGGGATTGCGGGCAGGAGGAGAAGGGAACGACAGAGGATGAGACGGCTGGATGGCACCACTGACTCGATGGACGCGAGTCTGAATGAACTCTGGGAGTTGGTGATGGACAGGGAGGCCTGGCGTGCTGCGATTCACGGGGTCGCAAAGAGTCAGACATGACTGAACGACTGAACTGAACTGATGTGAACAAGGGCAAGCAGTCATTGGACACTCTGCCTCTTACTGTCTTACAAAATCAAATATCTCTAGGTTGTTTTCTTCTCAGAGGAAACCACGAATGTGACAATATCAGTGGAATTTAGGGATTTTATGATGAACTAAAAGAAGATATAACATTAAAGTATGGAAAACTTTCACAGACTACTTTAACTGTTTATGGATAGCAGTCATCCTGAATGAGAAAATATTCTGCTGTCATGGAGGTTTATCACCAGATCTCCAATCTGTGGAGTGGATTTGGTGAATTATGCAGCCAATCGATGACTTAGATAAAGATTGTCTTTGTGACCTTTTGTGGTCTGAACCTGATAAGGATGTTTTTGGCTGGTGTTTGAAAATGACAGAGGGTCGTGCTTTGCACTTGGTGCAGAAGTGGTTGTGAATTTCTCCATAAGCATGATTTGGATCTTGTATGTAGAGCCTGTCGGGTGGTTGACAGTGGATAGACGTTTTTTTGCAAAGAGACAGTTGGTCACTCTGTTTTCTGCATCCAGTTATTGTGGAGAGCATGACAAAGCAGGTGCCACGATGAGTGTGGGTGAGACGCTAATGTGTTCTCTTCAGATTTTACAGCCTGCAGAGAAAAAGAAGTCAAGTGCCCTGAGACCTGAAATACCTCCAAGGGCTGTGATCACAAAGCAAGCAAAGAAATAAATGTCATTTTGACACTGCCTAGTCGGGGCTTGTAACATATAGCTTTTATTTTTAAAGCTGTAATGTGTACTGGTCAGCTTACTTAAATAATGTGTGTGGGCCCCTGTTCCAGTTTTTACTTTATCAGTATTATTTGTTGATTTTTAACAGCAAATAAAAGAGTCCCCACTCTCAAGGAAAAGTGTTTTATTTTGTTTAGTTCTCTGTTCCTTTTGCAAACAATTTTAATGGTAGAGCCAAAGCTGTACACCCCAGGACAGTTTATCCTGACTCAGGGGTGAGTATACAACTGATCTTTCTTTAAATTTGGTACAGCTCATGAATAATGTAAACACCCGCTTTCCTTAGGATATAAAGAGAGAGATCTAGGCTGCTCAGTGTGTACATGCTATTGTCATAAAACGCATACTGTTGGATACAAAACACTGTGAATGTTTTTGTTTGCTTGCTTCAAAGAAATTGCTCTTTTTCTTGTCTTGTCATGTACAAACTAGTTTTTAGAGTTATCAAAATTAAGAATAACTTTCAACCTTGCCAGCATCACTTTTATGTATATTTAATTGAAGTACACTTTCCCCTGTGATACACTTAAATGACGATTATAGCCATTATTTTAAATGTTTGTGATTCTTTCCTAAAACCAAAGTTTCTATTGAAATATATGTGGACACTCTCCTTGGTACAAGGTGACATGATTGTGTATCCCTGTCGCCTTCTTGGGGATGCAAACATATGTTTTTAAGTTTGAATAGCAATTAATAACATAGGGCTGTTTACACTACTAATGATTAAAATTAATAACATTTTATAGTATTTTCAGTCTATTCATTAAGTAGTCTTTTTACAGTTACATCAGGACTGAACTGTCCATTGAGAAAGCTTCAAATTATAAAAACAATACTGTTCTGTATGTGTGACTGATTATGCTTTCTTTGGCCTACATTCTTTATTCTGTGGTGAAGTTGAAGCTTGTAAGTCAAAACAAAGAAACTAACTTACTATCCACCAGTTTATACAGAACTCACAGTATCTATGACTTTTTAAAACTAATCTCTGTTTTAAAAAAAGGAAAGCAGTTTCAACAGATGACCATGTACAATATCATGTGGGAAAAATGAATTCAGACTTATTTAATGATGAACTTGTTAAAAAAGATTACGTACTTTAAAAAACAAGGAAGCTAAGTGAGGTTAAATGAATTATCCAAATTCACATTATCTATTATTTTCCAACCTTTCTCTCTCTGTCTGTATCTGTCTGAAGGAGTACTGCTTTATTTAGTTGGTAAGGAATTACCATTTCATAGAGCTTCCATTTGTCTCAGTTTCTAAGATAGATCCCTCCTCCAAAGGTCATGGTGCTGTGCTGTTCTTAGTCACTCAGTCATGTCCGACTCTTTGTGACCCCATGGACTGTAACCCACCAGGTTCCTCTGTCCATGGGGATTCTCCAGGCAAGAATACTGGAGTGGTTTGCTATGCCCTCCTCCAAGGCATCTTCCCAACCCAGGGATTGAAGCCAGGTCACCTGCACTGCAAGTGGATTCTTTACCATCTGAGACACCAGGGAAGCCCTCAGGTCATGGCAGAGATGGTATCGCCAGGAAGACCCAGGCAAATGGCTGCAGCAGACAAATTTTGTGTTGAAAATTTTCCTTCTCCATTTCTTCATGTCTTGTCTACCTCCTGGCAATCCAATATAATCTAGGCCTGCCCAAAGTGAAATTACCTTCCTGATAATACCTCTTGGTTTCTTTCTCCCAATTAGAACTATCAGTCACTTGTAAGGTGACTTCCAGGCAAAGGAAGGCTACATCATTATGAGGTAAATGATTGACAGTTGACCTTTCAGCCTATATTTTCATTTTAAAAGATACAGGATGGCTAGGTAAAGGAATTTTAAATTTCTGGATTGAGTGGAAGAGGTACTTTTAGGAGGATAAGTCTTTCTGATACTCTTTGGATAGTCTTTTGCCTCCCCCAAATTCAGTAGGAATAAGGGGTATTTTCTGAAAGGCTACAGACTTATTAGTGGTTGCTAATGTTTCTTAATAAATAAGTACATATTTTCCTTGAGACATATGGTAGTATGTTTAATCCTCCCAAAATTTTTAATAATGAAAACATAAACAAAGAAATTGTCAGTCATGATTGAGTGACATTTGTACTCACAGGGTTTCAATTCATTGTAGGATTTATTTCATTCAGAACTCTGAATCTATTCATTTGTTTCCTCTAAAAGGAAACCCTGCAGCGGGTGAAAATTATCTCAATAAACAACCCACTTGTTTTTCTGAACGCGAAGAAGTTCCATAATGATATAATGAACATAATCCAGAAAGAAAATACTGGAAACCAACCACTTGATGAAATCAGAAAGGTAAGGTCAACTCTTTTGATTATATTATGCTACAGGTAATCCTATATCCTGATACCCCAAAAAGGAATCATGTAAATATAATACATTATAGAAATGTGGAGAGGCCTCTTCCCTCAGTAAAATCTTGTATTATGTTATAATTTCTATTTGGTTTGTAGTTAGCCTTTAGGTACTCACGCGTGTTCACTCACTTGTTCATTTACTCCTCAATTCAGCAAATATCTGAAGGACGTGTGTGTTAGGCTGTTCTGTGCTTAGTTACTTAGTTGTGTCTGGCTCTTTGCCACCCCAGGCTCCTCTGTCCATGGACTTCCCTAGGCGAGAATACTGGTGTGGGTTGCCATGCCCTCCTCCAGGGGACCTTCCCAACCCAGGGGTCGAACCCAGGTCTCCCACACTTCAGGCAGATTCTTTACCAGGTGAGCTATCAGCGAAGCCTGTGTACTAGGTGCTATAACCCTGGGAGGAATAAATAAGACAGTTCACTTAAATTAAGAGTATTTTTACCAAGAGAAAGAAGAGTCAGGTTTACCTCTAAAAGAGAATATAGTAGATGAGCCAAAGAGGTATAAACTGTCAGCCTCATTATGATAACATTGTCTTAAATTGCCATCCTTTTTTATCTCCACAAATCATCTCAGTTAATAGAGATAGCAAATAAAATGTACGTGAGAAAGAGCTATGCGTAATCATTTGAATCTTTAAGCCCTCTGTAGTGTTAAGAGCGTGGTCGTTGGAGCTAAGCTGCCTGGGTAAGCTGCTTAGAAGCTATTAGACCTTCAATTCAGTTCAGTTCAGTTGCTCAGTCGTGTCCGACTCTTTGCGACCCCATGGACTGCAGAACGCCAGGCTTCCCTGTCCATCACCAACTCCCGGAGCTTACTCAGACTTATCTCCATTGAGTCAGTGATGCCATCCAGCCATCTCATCCTCTGTCTTCCCCTTCTCCTCCTGCCTTCAATCTTTCGCAGCATCAGGGTCTTCTCAAATGAGTCAGTTCATTGCATCAGGTGGCCAAAACATTAGACCTTGAGCTCTTTTAGATGTCACTTTCATCAGAATATTAGGAGCCACCACCTGTGATTTTGGGTTGAAAAGAACTTGCTCTTATGCTAAACGGGGAGATACATACCTAATTGTTCAAGTTGTGTTAATATATTAGGCCTGTTTTTCATCACAAAGCCGTTCTATACCTGTATATGGGACAGGTATCTTCTTGTGGGTGACTTTAAGCTCATAACCATCATTATAACAGCATTATGGGAAAATCTGTCTAGAGCTTCATGTAACCTAATTAACCTACAAGAAGTTTGTGGTCTTATTTTTCCAAAATGTAAACTTACTTCTTGAAATAATATACTAAATTGTGGGCATTATCGTTTCTAGTAGAGTACCTAACATTGCAATTCTTATTACTAATTATTTATCAATAGTTGATAGTGTTTTCCTTATTTTCCTGCAAGATTAAGGTTGCTCCAGCTTGTTTTCAGAAGTTGCAAGATGACGTGTGTTTACCTTTAGTATATCTTAGAAACAAATCTCATTAACACAGTCTTTTGTGAGAAGTTTCCACATATATGATTTTACCCACTTGGGATTTCAGAAAATTGAGTCTAAAAATCAAACAAGGTTCATTGAATTTAAGTTATTAGTAGATGAAGGCACTCAAAAGGATTCTTCAACTCAGAACTTTATGATGAAGAATTTGTTGAAACTGAGTTCCACTATAATGATAATGATGCAAATATTGTATGTATATTTATATGTTGTGAGTTTTAAAGGAACACCAAGGATTCAGATGGCAATCTGGAAGCCCTGCTCTCCGAGGAACCTGGGATAAACCTTTATTTGGAATGGTTAAAAGGATAGTCTTGAGCTTGAGTGCTCTTTGGGGCATTTTGTATTATTCTTGTCAGACACTGTCAAGGATATCTACTTGTCTTGAGGACTATGCACTTCAAGTTCAGTTTTAGAGTAAGTTGTCTGCAGCAGTTAATCGCTCCTGCAGCTTTGCCTCCCTTTATGAGGCTGCACAGAGCAGTCCGCAATTGTGCCTTCAACTGGAGTGCTCTGCCAGGGACTCGATTTTCTCTTCTCTGACAGCTGTGTTTTCGACAGACAGTGGTGATGGACATTTAAAACACTCCAGAGCAGGAAGATTCACATCCCGTTCAAAACACGGATAGAAAAAGGATCCTCTGTTAGGTTATATAATGATATACTTTTATATTGCTATACTTCCTGTATGCTCAGTCGTGTCCAACTCTTTGAGACCCCATGGACTGTAGCCTACCAGGCTCCTCTGTCCACAGGTTTTCCCAGGCAAGAATGCTGCAGCAGGATGCCATTTCCTACTCCAGGGGTTCTTTCTGACCGAGGATTGAACCCGCATGTCTTGTGTCTCTTGCTCTGGCAGGCAGATTCTTTACCACTGAGCCTCTGTATCACCATTAAATATCTCCCTGAATACAGAAGCTTAGAAGGATCTCAGGCTGCTAGTGTTTGATGGATTTGTGCTTATTATTATATAGAGCTNGCAGCATCAGGGTCTTCTCAAATGAGTCAGTTCATTGCATCAGGTGGCCAAAACATTAGACCTTGAGCTCTTTTAGATGTCACTTTCATCAGAATATTAGGAGCCACCACCTGTGATTTTGGGTTGAAAAGAACTTGCTCTTATGCTAAACGGGGAGATACATACCTAATTGTTCAAGTTGTGTTAATATATTAGGCCTGTTTTTCATCACAAAGCCGTTCTATACCTGTATATGGGACAGGTATCTTCTTGTGGGTGACTTTAAGCTCATAACCATCATTATAACAGCATTATGGGAAAATCTGTCTAGAGCTTCATGTAACCTAATTAACCTACAAGAAGTTTGTGGTCTTATTTTTCCAAAATGTAAACTTACTTCTTGAAATAATATACTAAATTGTGGGCATTATCGTTTCTAGTAGAGTACCTAACATTGCAATTCTTATTACTAATTATTTATCAATAGTTGATAGTGTTTTCCTTATTTTCCTGCAAGATTAAGGTTGCTCCAGCTTGTTTTCAGAAGTTGCAAGATGACGTGTGTTTACCTTTAGTATATCTTAGAAACAAATCTCATTAACACAGTCTTTTGTGAGAAGTTTCCACATATATGATTTTACCCACTTGGGATTTCAGAAAATTGAGTCTAAAAATCAAACAAGGTTCATTGAATTTAAGTTATTAGTAGATGAAGGCACTCAAAAGGATTCTTCAACTCAGAACTTTATGATGAAGAATTTGTTGAAACTGAGTTCCACTATAATGATAATGATGCAAATATTGTATGTATATTTATATGTTGTGAGTTTTAAAGGAACACCAAGGATTCAGATGGCAATCTGGAAGCCCTGCTCTCCGAGGAACCTGGGATAAACCTTTATTTGGAATGGTTAAAAGGATAGTCTTGAGCTTGAGTGCTCTTTGGGGCATTTTGTATTATTCTTGTCAGACACTGTCAAGGATATCTACTTGTCTTGAGGACTATGCACTTCAAGTTCAGTTTTAGAGTAAGTTGTCTGCAGCAGTTAATCGCTCCTGCAGCTTTGCCTCCCTTTATGAGGCTGCACAGAGCAGTCCGCAATTGTGCCTTCAACTGGAGTGCTCTGCCAGGGACTCGATTTTCTCTTCTCTGACAGCTGTGTTTTCGACAGACAGTGGTGATGGACATTTAAAACACTCCAGAGCAGGAAGATTCACATCCCGTTCAAAACACGGATAGAAAAAGGATCCTCTGTTAGGTTATATAATGATATACTTTTATATTGCTATACTTCCTGTATGCTCAGTCGTGTCCAACTCTTTGAGACCCCATGGACTGTAGCCTACCAGGCTCCTCTGTCCACAGGTTTTCCCAGGCAAGAATGCTGCAGCAGGATGCCATTTCCTACTCCAGGGGTTCTTTCTGACCGAGGATTGAACCCGCATGTCTTGTGTCTCTTGCTCTGGCAGGCAGATTCTTTACCACTGAGCCTCTGTATCACCATTAAATATCTCCCTGAATACAGAAGCTTAGAAGGATCTCAGGCTGCTAGTGTTTGATGGATTTGTGCTTATTATTATATAGAGCTACAGGTATTCACTATTCATTACGATTTTCTGCTCTTACCTTGCAAGAGAAGTTTCTATCTACCATTTATCTAAAATTTTCTTTTGCTCAGGCAAGGTGTTTTTCAAAACTAGACTTTGTTTTTGAAAAAGTGTTTTAGATTTATAGAAAAACTGAGTAGTTAATATAGAGAGTTCCTATATATAGAGTTCCTATATATACCCCACATTACACAGTTTCCTCTATTATTAGCATCTTGCATTAGTGTGATATATTTATTATAATCAATCAACCAATATGGATACATGATCATTAAGTAAAGTCTGTGCTTTATCTGGGCTTCTCAGGTGATGCTAGTGGTAAAGAACCCATCTGCCAGTGCAGGAGACTTAGAGATGTGGGTTCGACCTCTGGGTCAGGAAGATCCCCTGGAGGAGGGCATGACAACTCACTCCAGTATTCTTGCCTGGAGAATCTCATGGACAGAGGAGCCTTGGCGAGCTAGAGTCCATAGGGTGGCATAGAGTCGGACAGGACTGAAGTGATTTAACACACATGCTTTATTTAGATTTACTTAGTTCTACCTGATATCCTTTCTCTGTTCTAGAATTCCATCCNCATGGACAGAGGAGCCTTGGCGAGCTAGAGTCCATAGGGTGGCATAGAGTCGGACAGGACTGAAGTGATTTAACACACATGCTTTATTTAGATTTACTTAGTTCTACCTGATATCCTTTCTCTGTTCTAGAATTCCATCCAGTATATCACATTGCATTTAGTTGTCCTGTCTCCTTAGTTTCCCCTTGACTGTGACAGTTTCTTAGGCTTTCCCTTTATTGAATGGTCTTGACAATTTTGAGTAGTACTGGTCAGATATTTTGTAGAAGGCCCCTCTGTTGGAATTATCTCTTATTTTTTCTTGTGATAGCACTGGGAATATGGGGGTTTTTTTAGGAAGAAAACTATAGAGATGAAGTGCCATTTTCATCACATTTGTATCAAGGGTACATAATATCAACATTATTTCTCACTGTAGATATTAATCTTGATCTTTTGGATGAAGTAGTATTTGTCAGGTTTCTCCCCTATAAAATCACTTTATTTCCCCTTTTGCATGCTGTACTCTTTGAAAGCGAGTCACTGTGTGCAGCTTGTATTTAGGGAATGTGAAGTCATGCTCCACCTTCTTGAGGGCGGAGTGTTTATATAAATAATTTGAAATTCTTCTGTAGAAGAGTTTTCAGACAAGGTATTTTTAAGAGGAGAGAAAGGAAACTCACGTTCATTGGCTGTGTTTCAGGGGCTTGTCTCTTTACCTGGGTTATCTAAAGTACTTGTTGCCAGCCCCATGATGTAACTGACTATCTGAATGTTACAAAAAAAAAAAAAAAGATTGAGACTTAGAAATGTAAAATAACCTGGGGGAAAGTATTTGATAACTGTCAGAATCAGACTTAAAGTATATAAGCTGTGCCAGTGGGTGCAGTACCAGTGGCTTCCCAGGTAGCACTAGTAGTAAAGAACACGCCTGCAGTGCAGGAGACTTAAGAGACACGGGTTCAATCCCTGGATAGGGTTTCATCCCTGGGTTGAGAAGATCCCTTGGAGAAGGGCATTGCAACCCACTCAAGTATTGTTGGCTGGAGAACCCCATGGACAGAGGAGCCTGGTGGGCTACAGTCCATAGGGTCGCAAAGAGTTGGACGTGACTGAATGACTAACACACACACACAGTGGGTATAATGAAGGGAAACTGATATTCTATGGGCACCTGCCAAGAGGAAAACTGATTTAATGGGAAAGTAGTATAATGTAGCAGTTTGGAGCAAGAGGTACAGAGTTGAAAGACATGAACTTAGGTTTTAACTTAATTCTTGCTAGCTTTATGACTTTGGTCAAACTATTTAACCATTTCAATCATTAGAAGTCTTCCAAATTTAAAAATTTTCTGACTTTCATGTGGAAAATGATGTCAATAACTTCATAGGATTATTCTGAGAATTAAATGATTAATGTATTGCTATCATCATGAACAGTAATAACAATGACATTTTTGAGAAATATATAGCATGTTTTAATTTTAAAGGCATCAATTATTTTTAATTTCAAAAAATTTAATTGTAGGGTATAAAGTCATTTTAATTCTCCAGCATTTCCATAAATTGGAATTTTTTTCTTGCACATTTTCATGAAGCTTCAAGTGAACAGCTAATTTTAAAAAAATTATTTATTTTTATTAAAGTATAGTTTGTTTACAATGGTTTGTTAGTTTCAAGTGTACAGCATAGTGATTCAGTGACATATATCTTTTTTTCCTGATTCTTTTCCCTTATAAGTTATTGCAAAACACTGAGTATAGTTCCCTGTGCTTTACAGTATGTCCTTGTCGCTTATCTATTTTATATATACTAGTGTGTGTTTGTTCATCGCAGACTCCTAATTTATCCCACCCCCACCCTTTTCCCACTGGTAACTGTAAATTTGTTTTCTAGTCTGTGAGTCTGTTTCTGTTTTGTATGTAAGTTCCTTTGTATCATTTTTTTTTTATTGGATTCCCTGTGTAAGTGATATTATATGATATTTATCTTTCTCTGTCTGGCTTACTTCATATTACTCAGCCATAAAAAATACAATAACGCCATTTATAGCAACATGCATGGACCTCATCCTAAATGAATAGGTGACTTTTGTATAATATGAAATACATATTTGGTGGCTCTCTCTTTGAGTGCTGTGTTGATGAGGTTAATTTCTGATTGGATATATACACGAAAAACACATCTAAATGTTCACTTCCTGATGAAAAGAAGTCAAAACAATCTTGCAGAAAATGTTCTGAGAGAGAGTCTGACTTGATAAATTATCAACTGAGCTAACATAAACTTAGAGCTAACTTGTTATTTCCGTTTGTTGTATTTATCATTCTGAAAAAAAAAGCTAGAGAAAATAACTATTGGAGACTATTTTTTGTTGTTGTTATTATGGAGAAAAGAATGATGTTCTTTTTTAAGGACAGAAATGAGTTTTTATAATGTTATTCATCTTTTTGTGTGTTTTTATTTCAGTATGAACAAAGCACGTTGGTCAGTTCTCTGAGTGGCATTTGCAATGGTGAGTCGGCGTAAAGGAAATCTAAGTGTTCTGGCTTGACTACAGAACAGAGGATGAAACCCTGGCCTTCTCCTCGCGGCCTCCTGCCTCTGCTCCCCGTCCTCTCGCCTGCTTGTCTGCCTCTGCCTCCGCGTCCCTCCCTGCTTCTCGCCGGTCCTGCCCCCCTGGCCGCTTCCCCCCTTCCTCCTCCTCTCCTCTGCCCTTACTCTGTCCTCCCCGTTCCTCCGTCTTCTCTTCTTTGTCTTCCTCCTCACATTCCTAACTTATTTTAGAGATTAAGTTCAGATGTGTCAGCCTACAAACGATGAAGGTATAAAAATTCATTATGAGGCATTACGAATACCTGAAACACTTAAATTAATGGTATTTTTTAAAATGGAAGGAAATACAAAGTCCATCGATCAGAATACACAATGTTGAAAACATGTCAATTCTCAAATTTTGTTATAGATATAAACTGAGTCACAATTAAAATTCTGATAGGACATTTTAATGGCAGTTGATAAACTCATTCTAAATTTTGTACAAAACTCAAATGGCCAAGAGTAGGCACAGATGTTGAACTATATGAACAAGAGGGAGAGCTTGTTTTCTTATGTATGTATAAATGTATTATAAAGCCTGAATAATCAGTGCAGTGTGCTACTGGTTCAGAGATAAATGAACAGGTCAGCAGGACAGAGCAGAGAACACAAAAGCGAGGAAAAGCTCACGTATATTGGTGTTTTACTTGTGACAAGTGTGGCACTGCAGAGCAGTGAGCAAAAGACTGTCATTAATACACAACGATGAGACAGTCGCACACCCGTGACGAATGGAATTAGACCTGCGCCCTATCCCACCCCGTCCCATCCGCCAGATCATCCCAGCTCAAAGTCCTAAAGTGGCAGACAAACTGTAAATTGCTTGGGGCTGGTACGCGGGGATGATCCAGAGAGACGCTGTGGGGTGGGAGGGGGATTCAGGATTGGGAGCTCGTGTACACCTGTGGTGGATTCATCTCGATGTATGGCAAAGCCAATAGAGTATTGTAAAGTAAAATAAAGTAAAAAAATAAAATAAAAATTTTAAAAAATTAAAAAAATAAAAGAAAATATAGGAGAATATGTACAAGAAATGTTAGACATTATCATTAAACTTCACTGGATTATGAAGAGTTTTGTTTACCAAATGTCATCATATGAAGCATGTAAAGATAAGCCAGAGTAAANCTGTGGTGGATTCATCTCGATGTATGGCAAAGCCAATAGAGTATTGTAAAGTAAAATAAAGTAAAAAAATAAAATAAAAATTTTAAAAAATTAAAAAAATAAAAGAAAATATAGGAGAATATGTACAAGAAATGTTAGACATTATCATTAAACTTCACTGGATTATGAAGAGTTTTGTTTACCAAATGTCATCATATGAAGCATGTAAAGATAAGCCAGAGTAAAAGAAGATAGACGTAATTTATAAAATGGAGAAGGAGTAAAAATGGCAGATGACCTGTTAGAAAAATGCGCAAGGGACATGGACAGGCATTCCACAAAAAGAGACATTTTCAAATTTACTAATGAGCATATGCAGATATGCTTACTCAAACTCACTGATGTTATTCATAATACTTGAGGAAATATAGATTAACTTTGCAATAAATAGTTTTTAAAATCTGACAATACCAAGTATTGGTGAGGATATAGAGCAACAAAAAGTCTCTTGCAATGCTAGTGGGAGTGTAATCTGTAGCAACTACCTTGAAAAACAGTTTGGTAATATCATATAAAGTTGCAGATACACAAGATACACAAACCAGCAATTCCACACCCAGTGTACATTCTAACAAGTTACATAAACAAGAATGTTCAAACAGTATTGTTTTTAACTATCCAAACCTGGAAACAGTTTGTATTTCCAAAAAAAAAAAAAAGAAGAAAGAAAGAAAAATTAGCAGGTATGTATAAGTATGGAATGTTTATACATTTGAATTTTTAGTTGATAAATTTATTATATGGTATGCATATACAATAATGAAAACTAGATAAGTCTTGTAACTGGGCCAAAATGAAAAGGCAAAGGAAAACATAAAATTTAAATTCTACTATATAAGCTTAAAAAAAAAAAAGAAAAGCTGACATACTGATTTTGGCTCTTCTAAAGACAGTAATAAAAGAGCCTCTTACTATCTGCACCTGGAAACATATACAAGATTGTTCATAGTAACTCTGTTTATAATCCTCCCAAATGCAGAAAAATTANTATAAGCTTAAAAAAAAAAAAGAAAAGCTGACATACTGATTTTGGCTCTTCTAAAGACAGTAATAAAAGAGCCTCTTACTATCTGCACCTGGAAACATATACAAGATTGTTCATAGTAACTCTGTTTATAATCCTCCCAAATGCAGAAAAATTAATACTTTTTAGAAGTATGGTGGATAAAAGAACATGTGGAATGTTTATATATAAGTATATATTATAGTATCTGTCACATTACTTTAAAGTACTCCAAATAAATGTATAAAATATAGAATAGAATAAAATAAATATCATATAAATATACAAATTAATCCCATGGCCCACATCAACAGAATAGCAGTCAGATGCTAGCTTCTCTGGTCTTTTCTGATTTCTCAAGACAAATTCACCTTCTTCTGCTTTTTGCTCTGAAAGGATGCTTATATCATCCTGGTTTTGCACTTATTTAATGGTTGTTTCTTGCAAGTCTTTCTCTTCTGCTAGCCTGAAAAGTTCACAAGGGCATTCTCACCCCTGCATCCCTAGATCAGGCCCACTTTGCAGAGAGCAATAGCTGATTGACATGGTCACCCTTGCTGTGTCCCTGGGAAGCCTTTGGTACCCAGTTACCCTTTTACAGTAGTTTGGTTGACTAGAATGTCTTCCTGGTATCCTTCTCTCTCTTCTGACACCCCAGAGTATCCTGAGTTCCCCTACCTTTCTCTCTTGTTCAGGAACAGCATCCAGCTGTCACTTCCCTGTGCTTTAAATGCACAGCGTTCTTTTATTGCTCATGTTCTTAATTTCCTCTCAAAGTTTAAATAGTAAGATCTATAACTCTTGTTTTGCTGTGTTTACATTTTCACTTCTGTTACTCTGATTCTGTCCTTAACTGTATTCAAGATGGATTAGTATGGCTTTCCTATTTTTTTTTTCTGCTATGAAACAGTCTTGGTCTTCCTCCATGAATAGAGAACACCCAGTTTCCTGTGATTACGGAAGATAAAATTAATTGATCAAGGCGCTTCCTCCTATGAGCCAAAGTAACCTGAGAATCTTCTAAACAGGGAGCTGTAATAAGCTATTACAAATGGTTGGTGTTGACTGGGAGTTGGTGATGAACAGGGAAGCCTGGCGTGCTGCAGTCTATGGGGTCGCAAAGAGCCTGACATTGAGCAACTGAACTGAACTGAACTGACACACAAGCTGAGATGCAGTTGCCATCCTAGCTTTATTCCATTCTGTGATGACAGACTAATCCTAAAAGAAAACAAAAAACTTCTTATCCATTAGGAATCTCTTCAGAGGATCAGGGGCCCAGTCCTCAGTCTGACACCTAAAACCCTTCCGTATCTTCTTAAACTGATTTCCCTTTTACTACACATTGCACAAGATCTCTACCAGTCAGACGAATGAGTTTTCTTGGCTCCTACATCTAATTTAATCATTCCTGGATTTAATTCTTAAAAAAATTTTATCTATTTTAATTGGAGGTTAATTACTTTACGGTATTGTGGTGGTTTTGCCACACACGGACATGAGTCAGCCATGGGTGTGCTTGTGTCCCCCCATCCCAAACCCCCCTCCCGCCTCTTTCCCCATCNTGTCATATATATACACACATATATATGTGTTTCTGTGTAGAGAGAGAGAGAAAGAAGACGAGTATAGATATTCTACTCTCACTAAGCATTAAACTATCATAGTGAGGGACAAGATAAAAATGAATGTCTGAAAATTCCTTTTCACTTTATATTTTAGACACACAACTTCCAAGACAAGAAAAGGTGCCATATTTTCTCTTATTTCCATGTATTTGCATGCACTGTATCTTCTATCTAAAACACTGTTATTCAGCTAACTTACCCACCTGATCTAGTAGCCTCAAAAATCTGTAAAAGTTAGAGGTTTCCAGAATACAAATGACTCACTGCGAGGTGAAAAAAAAAAGTAAGAATGCTGTTTATATTTCATTGTATCTTTTAAACATTTTGGTATATGTTATATACAGTACCTACTGAATGAATATGCAGTAGCGCCTATATGAGTCATAAACACCCTTTAAAAACATATATATTGGAAGTGTTCATACTTTATAAGTGACCAAAATGTCCATTCAGTTGACAAATTAACAAAACGTGGATTAGCCATAAAATTGAAACCATAAAGAGGAATGAGTTACTTGATATGTCCCACAATATAGATGAACCTTGAAAACATGGTAAGTGAAAGAAACCAGTCACAAAAAGCCCATATTATATATGACTCCATTCATATGAAATATCTTTAACAGAGAAGTCTATAAAGAAAGAAAGTAGATTAGTGGTTGTCTAGGTTTGGGGGAGGGGAGGCTGAGGTTGCTGCAGCCACCAGTAAAGAATATATCTTCTTTTTGACACGATCGAACTGTTCTAAAATTACAGTGATGTTTAAAGAGATTTCTGAAAAAATGCTATACTGGTAACTGGTAGTCTGTCTCTTTCAACTGTTAAAACTACAAACCCTATATCCTCACTGTATATCACAGATTAAAATAATTTTAAGGTGGCTTAAAGAATTAAAAGTATAAATAAAATAACAGAAAAACTATAGGAAGATATGGAAGAATATTTAAACCATCATGAACAGAAACCTGTGGAGTTTAAAAGAAACCCTGAAACTGGGTCTCCCTTCCTGAGCTTTAGAATTTTCAGGTGATTCTAATGTGCAGAAAAGTTTGAGGACCACTGGAAGTGATGAAGGAGAGATCAGGAAAGGCATCTTAGAGAAATGGTCTGAAATAACAACTTGGGTATGGAGGCAATATCCACTACAAAGAGAAATCATTTCAGAAAGAGGAAGTTGGATAGAAAATAGTTTGCTTCGCAGAAACATTAAGCCTGTGTGGAGCACAGAATCCACAGTGAGAGATGAGACTAGTGTGGCAGGCAAAGTTTAGTTCATGTGGGGCCTTGTATGGAATGCAAAGGATTTCATCCTGTAGGAAATGAGATGCCATTAAAGAATTTTATGAAGGGGATTGACACATGATCAAGTTTGTGTTTAAGAAAGCCACACACAAAATGTATTGGCAGGATCTGAGATTAGCAACAGAGATCTGTTGGCAGCCTGTTAGCAGGTTGTTAAAATAGCCCAACAGAAAAAATCGTGGCTAAAATGGTCAGGGTAGGACATAAGGTGTGGACTTAAAACCTGCAGCAAAAGAGGTGGAATTTGCAAGAGAAATGTACAAAAACAGATTTGTTTTGAGGATATGGCAGTATTTTGAGATCTAAATCTAATTCGTTTCATTTAGGGAAAAAAAGGCAAACACTAATCCCTCATTGACACATGATAAATGATGTTTTTTTCAAAAAATACTTCTAGGTATCTAGATAATAAAACGGTTTCTAAAATCATTATCCTTCATGGACTTCACATTCATTTTCAGAAATCTTAATTTGTTTATTTGCTAAGTAAAATAATGAATTTCCCTGAAGTTATAATTCTACATTTCCCAAATTTCTTAAAAGAAAAATCAAATCTTAAAAAGAAACCAAAACACCTACTGGGTAAAATTAAAGTGATTTTGTAAGGTACCATCAGCTCTAAAGTGAGATTTCAAAAGTCTTCCCAAACAGTAGGTTGTTGATCACATTAAAGTTAGGGGTTTTCAAAGTGACACTGTTTTTTGATCTTATTTCATCAAAATTATGTATTATTCATGACTTCTCTCTCATATAGGTTACTTCATGTTTTTTCAAGGTTCTATAAATTATCAAACTAAACTACTTAACTTGTGTTACAGAGATTAAACATGTTATAAGAATGTGCCCTTTTGTCCAGTTAGACCCATTTCTTCCTTTCTCTCTCAATGAGGAACCTTTTTTTGATTTTAGTATTTCTCACTATCCTGAATGCCTCTAAATCTTATAGTTCAGTTCAGTCGCTCAGTTATGTCTGACTCTCTGTGACTCCATGAACCACAGCANGAAAAAGGAGGTGACAGAGAGTGACACTTTTGTCTGCTTTGGTTGCAAGCTTGTGAAAATGGAGATGAAGATGGACTTAAGAGAGACTTCAGTATGTAATTAACATAACCAACAGTGTTTAGGTATTGAGGGAAGGAGGAGGGCAATACAAATGATGATTCAAAACTCTGAAACTCTCAGACTAGAAATCCAGGAAGACAGCTAAAAGGAAAAGGAAGTTTATTTTAGAAGATGGTGAATTTATGATACTGGAAAATCTTCCAGGAGATATCCTTGGGTTTTGAGGACCATTGAATAGATCTGGAAATAACTAAAGCAAAGAGAAATGTTGGCTGGGTGAGGGAGTAGGAAAGAAGAAAGAGAATAAATAATACCCCTTCCTGTAAACAATCTTTACAGAAGAGGAAGAATTGATTGAATAAACTAAATAAACTTACAAACCATGTAAATATAAGATGGAAGTCCTCATATTTTTCTGAATGGAAACAGAAATTGCTCAAATGTGAAGAAATTTCCCATTACCGTGTTCGGTAAATTGTGTTCCAAAGCACTCTAGTCACATTGTGCCATTGCCAAGAGGTACCCTGTCAGCATCATTCTCAGCATCATGATTTTTCGGGTTTACCTCCACCACCTTCATAGTTTCAAATTACCCTCCAAGTCTCAGCTTCCTTGTCCCATTCTTCCTTTCATTCCTGTGTTAATTAATAAATGTCCTTGTTCACTTAGCAAATCTTTCTTGTATTTAGTAAGTCCTAGGCACAGCGGTGGGTGCTATATGTTCAAGGATGAGAAGGCAGGCGTGATTTCTGTCATCACAGGTCCTGAAGCCTAAGCTGGTTCCCCTCCCTCAACTTCCCCCATCCTCATCCAGTCCCCTAGATGAGCTGTGCTCTGTTTGGAGGCTCCAGGGGAGAATCCGCTTACTTCCTTACCCTTTTCAGCTTTAGAGGCCACCCACATTCCTCGGGTCATATCCTTTCATCTGTCTTCAAACCAGCAGTGTTGACATCTTCAAATCTCTCTCTGACCTCTTCTTCCATCTCCTTCTTTGCCTCTGACCCTCCTGCTTCCCTGTGATAAGAACCTTAGGAACATTGGACTCCCGGCACCCCCTCCCAACCTCAGGGTAATTCAGGATAATCTCAGCTCAGTTCAGTTCAGTTGCTCAGTCATGTCTGACTCTTTGCGACCCCATGAATTGCAGCACGCCAGGCCTCCCTGTCCATCACCAACTCCCGGAGTTCACCCAAACTCACATCCATCGAGTCACTAATGCCATCCAGCAATCTCATCCTCTGTCGTCCCCTTCTCCTCCTGCCCCCAATCCCTCCCAGCATCAGAGTCTTTTCCAATGAGTCAACTCTTCGCATGAGGTGGCAGGATTCTTAATTTAATCAAGTCTGCAATATTTCTTTGACCATGTAAGGTAACATATTCCACAGGTTCTAGGAATTAAGCTGTGGACATCACTGGGGGCCATTTTTCTGTCTACAATTTCAGGTCTATCCCGTACCTCCTGAGTGCTTTCTGCATAACTTCCCAGCCTTGGTAACACTTTAGATTACTAGGTCAACTGACTGGTTTCTCAGTTTACTTGTGAGTCTACTGAGAGTAAGGACCATTATCTCTCGTCCATCATTCTACTTGTATTTCTTAGGACGGTGCATAGAGTAAGCACACACCACATCTATATTAACCAATTGCTTGAATGAAGGAATGAATAAAAGAGAATGTACACAATAACATGTTCACATGTTTTCCAAAAATAGTGTTTTGGTTTTTCCTAAATATTTCTGATTCCTTATTTTCTTGAGAAGTTAAAGATTTAAATCTGTTTCTCAATAATTACTTGATATCAACAGAAAATGCCTTCTTTTAAAAAATTTTGAGCAATTCACAAACTGCCAGAAACCTTTTCAAGTGTAAAAAAGCACTCCTAAATTATGCATCTATGAATACTTTTTAATTAAACAAGTTAATGAATATCCCACAGGAGAGAGCTGGCTTGCACAGTCTGGAGTTAATCACCCACCCACACCTGATGGTTAATTTCTTTCTTTATTTTTCTTTGATTTTTGTAGATAAAGCTCATCATTTACCACATCCCCCATGAGTATATATTAGTTATCTCCTTTGCACATGCTCCAAGCTTACCTCATTTTACTTAAGCCATATTAGCTGTTCATTCAGTTTTCTACAACAATATGAATTTCATTGCACTGATTGATTTACTTAGAAGCTTAGAACACAAGTATATATTAATAGTCATAGAATCAGCACAATGACAGAACTGAGGGGATACTATATAAAAGAAAACTCCACTTATTTTTGGAAAGATTTCAGGAACATCCATTGTATTTAAATTTTCATTTGAGGGAATTGGTAATGTTGCCATTAACAATGTCTTTTTTATTTACAAAAAAAAAAAAGAACTGCTTCTCTTAAAAAAAAAGCTTATTTAAATTATTATCCACAACTACATGGCACAATTCTTTTATTTCTTTTGGACAGTCTGAAAATGTGCATCCATTTTGATTAAAGGAACACAAAAGAGGAACCTCATGTAAAAATGAAGGAAAGCAAGCACATTCTGAAACAAAAGAAAAAGTTGTGTTTCACTATTGATTAAACTCAAACATTTTTAGTTAGCAATCTATCATCACTTAAATTATGAAATAATTAAAAGAAAATATAAAGAACGGCAAGTTTAATTTATAAGTGAAATAAATAGGATAGAAAAGAAAAAAAACACCTTCTTACTTAAATAATTTTCTGTATCCTTTAACCACCATTTCCTAGTCATTTAGATTAGTGTTCAATCTCTCTAAATGATATGCATAGTTTTATACTGGATTATTAAGTTCAGATTGACAAGTAAAATTGCTTATGAACTAGTAGTGACTTTCTGGAGCTCTGAATTGATAGAAATTCTAGGGTCTTCTTTGAACTGACTGGGGAAAAGTACCATGATTGATTAGCCATGTTTGGCTTGTTAAAGAATAGGGATGATAGAGTGCATGTCATAAATTTAGNCTTATGAACTAGTAGTGACTTTCTGGAGCTCTGAATTGATAGAAATTCTAGGGTCTTCTTTGAACTGACTGGGGAAAAGTACCATGATTGATTAGCCATG
The DNA here is from genome assembly GCA_006410875.1 of Neotragus pygmaeus. Lineage (NCBI taxonomy): Eukaryota > Metazoa > Chordata > Mammalia > Artiodactyla > Bovidae > Neotragus > Neotragus pygmaeus. Next base: position 407,717 of record SJYV01018325.1, read on the forward strand.
TTTGGCTTGTTAAAGAATAGGGATGATAGAGTGCATGTCATAAATTTAGTTGCAGATAATAATTTATGTACCTCCTTCAAAAAAGCAATTATAAATAAAATAGTTAATTTTTCCTGGATTATATTGAGTATATAAATTGATTTATATTCAATTTTACCAACGACAATTATGTTTTCTAGTAAATGAAGAATAAGGCTTAAAGATCTCAAAAAATTCATAATTTAATTTGGATGGGTTAGATATAGTGATAACTTTTTCTATATAAATTTTTGGACTAAGAATTTTAGATTTAGCTTTTTTGTATGTACTTTACTATAGAAGACTATAAGGAGATGGAAACAAAGACTTCATTAATTTTATTATCAAATTTTGTTATCATCACTGTCATTTTAAGATCTATTGCTAAATATGCCAGAGGTTTAAGTCATTTATTTAATCCAAGCTATTGAATTTTTTTGAAATTACTGATTATTTTTCTTGTGTTTAGTAAGAGTAACCAGATTTACATAATGATGTGTTGGTAAATCCAAAAAACTCCTGGAGCGGAGAATATGGCATGGGGTGGTGGAGAAGTGTGATTTGTTGCACTTGTCAATTTCCATGGTGTAAATATTTTCAAGCTACCACCATGCTGTCATTATGTGGAGCTTGAAAAGATATGTACACAGTTGACATGATGAAAAAAAGCCAAAATAGCTGGACTGAGTTATCTTCTAAAAAATCATATGTTTTTATTTTCTAAACAGATATATTCAGAAGTATGGATTGCATAGAAACTCTTCAAATTTTGAACTCCATAGTACATTGCAAATGATTAGTCTTGCTAAAGCTTTTTATATCTAACTTTGTAAGGATACATCTAATCCATTATATATATATTTTATGCATGTATGACATATGGATTATTGAACTTTTGTAGGAAAGCTTATCTGACATTCAATTGTTAAAGATTCTTATACTCTGAAAATTCAACAAACGTTTCCAAATTGGATAAAACATGTTTATGAATCATAAAAAATTTGCAAGGAAGTACATATCACAGACAAGTAATGAGCCAAATGTCTCAGCGAATCTTTTAATATTCCTTTAGTAATTCTTCTTCTGTAGCTCTAAATAAAATAGAATAAAAGTATTTCTAAACTAATTAATGTAGTGCCAACCTATGTATATGTGTTTGTGTGTGTCTCTTTGTGAGACTAGGAGATAAAAGGAATAAATACCAATCAATATTCCACTGTTTATCCTTGCCTAGGATTCATATTTTTATTTTTCCTGCAATCTTAAACCCACTCTCCAATCTCTGATAATATCAATGACATATTATATCTTCTGTAATAAGGCTAGGTCCTATTTTTAGGCAAATGTTGAATGATAATGATTACTACTGAGTGGTCAGTGGATGAGCTAAGTTGTAGTCACTTTTCATTTTGTTTGAAGTTCTAATTTACCATTTTGAGCCAATGGTAGCATAGCCTGCATCTATACTTACCTTCAAAGCTCCTTCTCACGGGAGAAAACGGGAAACAGAAGGTACTACTGGAGTACCTGGCATGTGGTACTAAGTTTATAAAAATAGTACTTTTTAATTTATTTGGCTGTGCTGGGTCTTAGTTGTGGCACACAGGATCTTAGACCTTTGCTGCAGCATGTGGGATCTTTAGTTGTGGCAGGTGAACTTCTGGTAGCAGCATGTAAACCCTTAGTTGCGGCATGTGGGACTAGCTCCCTGGCTAGAGATCGAACCTGGACCGCTGCACTGGGAGCATGGTGTCCTAGCCACTGGGCTACCAGGGCAGTCCCCCGTAAATACTGACTGAATGGGCCAGGAAATTTGAGATCTTAAACCATCATCAGTGTGTGATTGCAGTTGTTCATAGGATTGGGATGCTTACATTTTTGTATTACTTCTACTTTTGGAATTAAATATAAGCTATTAAATTCAAGGCTACTTTTGCATGAAGCCTTCCCTGGTTGCTCCAGAGGGACGTCTTCTTATTGTAGATTTCCATTCACTTTCATTTTTAATCATATATTATATACCAATATTATCCTTGGCAATCAAGCTATGTAGTAATAATTACCTGAGATAATATTGGAATAATCAAAAATCGAAGTTCAAAAATAATTAGTAGCCAGCTGAAAATGTAAAATTAAAAGTGTTTGGAATTGATTTTGTTAAACATTCCCTGAGCCATCCAGGGATTCCCTGGTGGCTCAGATGGTAAAGTGTCTACCTGCAACATGGGAGACCCCGGTTTGATCCCTGGGTCGGAAGATTCCCTGAAGAAGGAAATGGCAACCCACTCCAGTACTCTTGCCTAGAAAATTCCATGGACGGAGGAGCCTCGTGAGCTACAGTCCATGGCGTCGCAAAGAGTCGGACATGACTGAGTGATTTCACTTTGTTAAAACATTAGGCCACTGTTAATCTTCTCAATGTTCCACAAAGTCAATAGTGAAAATCTCTAAGAATTCTCTCTGATTCAGCTCTCTTCCTCTTATAGAAGAAGCTACCCAGCCCTGCCTGAATCCAAAGTGTTCTTTAATCCTGGATTGCAGTGGATTGACCTTTTCTGACTATACTGGAGTCTCCATGCTTATTGAGGTATTTCTGAAGCTAGTGTTTGGACTGATTCTTTCCCATCTCTTTGGGAACAGTGTTTTCACGGACTCTTTCTCACCTCTGAGATCGTGACCCTGCTCATCTCACCCATTCTCCCCAAAGGACATAGACTTTGTGCCTCCCGCTACCGTAGATTTCTTTTCAGGAGATTTTATGAAGTTTCTAGCTGTGCGTGTATCAGGAGGGTATAAGGGGAGTAGAGTAGGTATTCACTTGGGGCACGAGTTTTTACATTTTCAGTTAACTACTAATACTTTTGAACTCTGACTTTTGATTATCCCAATATTATCTGAGAATATGTATTTGAGATGTAGTGGGCATAACTCCTAGGCTTCTAGAAAGAACGAGAAAAGCCCCCTCCATAAGCATGTGCCCTGAAGTTGGCAGGATATGGTCTTTCATTCTATGGATGGGTACAGTCTGACCTGAAACCATTCCTGGCCTGAATTATTGAGAAACTACCTCACAGGCAGGGACAGGGGGAGCTTTGGAAGCTCCGAGGAGAGCATAGCAACAGGTGTGTGTAAGGCAAAGTAGAGAGATTTCAGCACAAAAATCAGCACTGACCGTTTCCCAGCCTGAGATGCTTGACTACACGGCCGCCCACCATGGGGAGAGGGGCTGGGTGCTGAGGCGCAGGCTTCAGGGTCTGACCCCAGGGAGAGGACTGGGATTGACTGCCGTGAAGACACTCAGAGGGGGCTCGGACGACACAGCTGAGGGAAAAGCCTGGGACTGCCAGAGGGGCGACAGCTCATTGCCTCCACCTCTGCATGCTTACAGATGTTAGGACACGTGAGTGTCCTTCCTGAGTGCCCACAGTGGGACTGGCTCCAGCTGTGGTCTGCAACCCCAGAGGGACTTTGGCTGGCTGCTACCAAGGCCGACGTGAGTGCCAGAGGCAGGACAAGCCACACTCTGTTCTGCAGCCTCAGAGGTGGACACACTGGCTAGCCACTGGAAAGGTTGGCATGAGTGCCAGAGGGAGAACTAGTCACTGCTCTGGTCTGCAGTCTCAGAGGCAGGCACACCGGCCAGCTGCCGTCAAGGCCAGCGGGAGTGCCACAGGCAGGGGATGAGTAGCGCCACAGGCCCAACCTCAGGAGCAGGGACAGGCAGCTGCGCGCAGGCACCAGTCGCAGCCCACACCTTGCTGGAGCTTGCGCACCTTGGCATTGCCGAGGTCCCCAAGACCCAGGGCCAGTTCCCCTGGGAGAGTGCTTGACCTGCCTCAGGCTGCAGCAACACTCCGAAGGCCTTTACCGCCCCAGGCCCTCCTCGCACGTTCCACTTGCGCCTGCCATATCCCTCCCTCTTCCCGGCCCAGCTGAGTAAGTGAGGTCCGGTATGCCTCTGCTTCTGCCCCATCTTGTCTGAGTGGGAAACGGACCCCAGAGCCTAGCCTACAGAGGCAGGCCAAAACCAATTTGCGCCGCAGAGGCTGTGTGACCAAAGTGGGGGTGAATTTCCTCCTGCAGCCACAGGAGCAGCAGATTAAAGCCCCACAGTTGGCTTGAGGGTCTGGCGTTTGGGGGCAGTTGTGGACTTTGGAAGCAAGTACAAGTTGGAGTGTGGACAGGTTTGAGTCTGAGCTGACCCCACAGTGCCCACAGCAGGTCTAGAGACCTTCCTGGAAGTATTGGAGGTCTTTCTGATGAGGCACATTAGCTGGAACTCACTGTGTGCCAGGAAAACTGAGAACTGAGGCCACAGGAAAATAGTCTTCTTACCACCTCTCTCTCTCTCTCTTTTTTCATTTTGTTCTATTATTCTTTTTTTATTAGAACTTTAATACTTATTTTTTACTTAACTTTCCCTTTTTTAAAGCTTTTATTTTTAAGTAAGTTTATTTTATTTTTTCCTATTTCTACACTAGTATTTTGTTCTGTTGTACTGTATTCATGTTTTTGGTTCTGAATTTTTTCTAGACTAGTTTATTGTGTGTGTTATTTATGGGTTTGCTCATTGGTTTGGTTGCTCTCTTCCTTTATGGTTCCACTTTTTAAAATTTTATTTTAGTTTTGTTGTCTTTTTTCTTTTTTTTTGAGTGTGAATGTATGAGTCTCAATGTGTTTGTCTGTTCAGTGTTACTTTTATCATTTGTCTTGGGGATTTGTCTGTCCATTTTTTGTTTGCATGTTTGTTTGATTTTTTTTTTTCTATTTATTTCCTTTTCTCTTCTGTGCTGTGTGGCTTGAGGAGTCTTGCTGCTCCAGCCAGGGGTTGATTTTGAACCTCCGAAGTAGAAGGTCTAAGTTCAGGATGTTGGATCACCAGAGATCTCCTGATGCTGTGAAATATTAATGACAAGAACTCTCCAAAAGGCCTCCATCTCAGTGCTAAGACCTGGCTCCTCCTAAAGGCCAAGCAAACTCCAGTACCGGACACCTCATGCCAAACAATTAGCAAAACAGTAACACAAACCTACCCATTAATAGACAGGCTGCCCAAAGCCACACCAAGCTCATAAACACCCAAACATACCATTGGGTATGACAGTGCCTTTCAGAGGAACAAGATCCAGCTCTGCTCACCAGAACATAGGCATCTGGCCTCTTACCAGGAAACCTGCACAAAGGCCTGGTCAAAACCTACCCATTGGGGGCAGACTTCAAAATTAAGAGGAACTAAGTCCTTATAGCCTTCAGAAAAGAGACCCCAAACACAGTAAATGAAATGGAAAAAACAAAACAAACAAAATAAAAACAGAGAAACATGCATCAGATGAAGGAACATGGTAAAAACCCACAGCACCAAACACATGAAGATGAAATAGGGTGTCTACTAGAAAAAGAATTCAGAGGAATGATAGTAAAGATGAACCAAAATCTTGGCAATAAAATGGAGGCATAGATAAGTAGAATGGAGGCATGGACTGAGAAGATACACGAAGAATTTAATAAGAACATGGAAGAAATAAAGACTACACTATCAGCAATGAATAATACCATAAAAGAAATAAAAATACACTGAAGGGAACCAACAGCATAGTAACCGAGGCGGAAGAATGTTTAAATGAGCTGGAAGACAGCATGGAAGAAGCAGAGCAGAGCAAACAACTGAAGCAGAGCAGCAGGAAGGGAAAAGTGAGAAGACACGAGGACAGTCTCAGAGACATCTGGGGCAATACTAAGCACACCAACATGCAGATTAGAGAGACTCCAGAAGAAGAAGAGGAAAAGAAGGTGTATGAGAAACTACGGAAGGAGAGTATTGTCAAAACTTTCTCTAACATTAGAAAGGAAACAGCCACATAAGTCCAGGAAGCACAGAGAGTCCTACATAGGATAAACACAAAGAGAAACATGCCAAGACACGTATTAATCAAACTGACAAAAATTAAACACAAAGAAAAAGATATTACAAGAAGCGAGGGAAAAGCAACAATAACATACATGGGAATTCCTATAAGAGTGACAGCTGACCTTTCAGCAGTAACCGTGCAGGTTAGGAGGGAGTGGCAGAATATACTTAACAGTGATAAAATGGAAAATATGAGACCAAGATTACTCTATACAGAAAAAAATCTCATTCATATTTAGCAGAGAAATCAAAGGCTTTACCAACAAGCAAAAGTTAAGAGAACTCAACACCACCAAACCAGCTTTATTTACAACAAATGCTAAAGGAACTTCTCTAGACAGGAAACACAAAAGAAAAGGCCTACAAAAACAAACCCAAAACAATAAAGTAAATGGCAATAGGATCATACATATCAATAATTACCTTAAATGTAAATGGATCAAATGCTCGAATCAAAAGACCCAGACTAGCTGAATGGAGACAAAAGCAAGACCCCTACGTATGTTGTCTATAAGTGACCCACTTCCCACAGAGGGACACAATCAGACTGAAAGTGAGAGGCTGGACAAAGATTTTCCATGCAGATGGAAATTAAAAAAATAAATAAAGACTTTAACAACAGACAAGGAAGGATCTTAGACTGATCAAGGGATCAATCCAAGAAGATGATATAATAATTATAAATGTATATGCACCCAACATAGGAGAATTCCAATGCATAAGGCACATGCTAACAGACATAGAAGGGGAAATCAACAGTGACAGAAATAGTGGGGGACTTTAACCCTTCACTCATGCCAATGGACAGATCATCCAGACAGAAAATTGAATAAGGAAACACAAGCCTTAAATGACATTTTGGACCAGAAGGACCTAATTGATATCTAAAGGACATTCTATGCAAAAGTAGTAGAATTCAGTTTTTTCTCAAGTGCACATGAAACATTCTCCAGGATAGATCAAATCTTGGGTCACAAATCAACTCTTCATAAATTTAAGAAAACTGAAATTGCATCAAACATTTTTTTTCTTACCACAATAATATAAGATTAGATATCAATTACAGGAAAAGAGTGTAAAAAATAAAAACCATTTGGAGGCTAAGCAATATGCTTCTAAATAACTAAGAGGTCACTGAAGAAATCCAAGAGGAAATCTAAAAGTACCTAGAAACAAACAACAAAATCAGAAAAACTCAAAACATATGGGATGCAGTACAAGCAGTGCTAACAGGAAAATTTATGGAATACAAGCTTAACTCAGAAATGAGAAAACTATCAAGTAAACAACCTAACCTTACACCTAAGGCAACTAGAAAAAGAAAGAAGGAAAAAAAAAAAAAACAACCAAAGATAGTAGAAGGAAAAATTGCAAAGATCAGTGTACATTGTTTCAATCACTCAGTCATGTGATTGACTCTTTGTGAGTCAATGTCTGACTGTGATGCCACGGACTATAGCTCTCCAGGCTCCTCTGTCCATGAAATTCTCCAGGCAAGAATACCAGAGTGGGATGCCATTCCTTTCTCCAGGGGATTTTCCCAAACCAGGGATTGAACCTGGGACTCGTGCACTGCAGGCAGATTCTTTACCATCTTTTTATTTACTTCTGCTCAGATGAAGATCAGAGCAGAAGTAATTAAAAATTAAAAAAATGAAAGAAACAATGCCAAATATTAATAAAAACAGAAGCTGCTTCTTTGAGAAGATAAATGAACTTGACAAACCATTAGCCAGACTCATCAAGAAAAAAAAGGGAGAAAATTCAAAACAAGAAACTTAGCAATGAAGAAGTTGTAACAAACAACACAAAAATAGAAAGGATCAAAAGAGAGTATTATGAGCAATTATATGTCAATAAAATGGACAACCTGGAAGAAATGGCTAAATTCTTAGAAAACTACAACCTTTCAAGACTGAAACAGGAAGAAAAAGAAAATAAGAGCAGACCAATCACAAGCACTGAAACTGAAACTGTGATTAAAAATCTTCCAACAAACAACAGCCTGGGGCCAAATGGCTTAAAAGGCAAAAAGTAGCAAACTTTTAGAGAAGCGCTAACACCTATCCTGCTCAAACTCTTCCAGAAAATTGGAGAGGGAGGAAAACTGATGAAAATAGANGAAATCTAAAAGTACCTAGAAACAAACAACAAAATCAGAAAAACTCAAAACATATGGGATGCAGTACAAGCAGTGCTAACAGGAAAATTTATGGAATACAAGCTTAACTCAGAAATGAGAAAACTATCAAGTAAACAACCTAACCTTACACCTAAGGCAACTAGAAAAAGAAAGAAGGAAAAAAAAAAAAAACAACCAAAGATAGTAGAAGGAAAAATTGCAAAGATCAGTGTACATTGTTTCAATCACTCAGTCATGTGATTGACTCTTTGTGAGTCAATGTCTGACTGTGATGCCACGGACTATAGCTCTCCAGGCTCCTCTGTCCATGAAATTCTCCAGGCAAGAATACCAGAGTGGGATGCCATTCCTTTCTCCAGGGGATTTTCCCAAACCAGGGATTGAACCTGGGACTCGTGCACTGCAGGCAGATTCTTTACCATCTTTTTATTTACTTCTGCTCAGATGAAGATCAGAGCAGAAGTAATTAAAAATTAAAAAAATGAAAGAAACAATGCCAAATATTAATAAAAACAGAAGCTGCTTCTTTGAGAAGATAAATGAACTTGACAAACCATTAGCCAGACTCATCAAGAAAAAAAAGGGAGAAAATTCAAAACAAGAAACTTAGCAATGAAGAAGTTGTAACAAACAACACAAAAATAGAAAGGATCAAAAGAGAGTATTATGAGCAATTATATGTCAATAAAATGGACAACCTGGAAGAAATGGCTAAATTCTTAGAAAACTACAACCTTTCAAGACTGAAACAGGAAGAAAAAGAAAATAAGAGCAGACCAATCACAAGCACTGAAACTGAAACTGTGATTAAAAATCTTCCAACAAACAACAGCCTGGGGCCAAATGGCTTAAAAGGCAAAAAGTAGCAAACTTTTAGAGAAGCGCTAACACCTATCCTGCTCAAACTCTTCCAGAAAATTGGAGAGGGAGGAAAACTGATGAAAATAGATGCAAAAATCCTCACAGTAATATTAGCAACAACACATTAAAACTGGCGTAGAAGGAACCTATCTCAACATAATAAAGGCCATATACATCAGACACAGCAAACATTATTTTCAATTGTGAAAAAACGAGAACATTCTCTCTATGATCAGGAAAAAGACCAGGTTGCCCACTCCTGCCATTATGATTTTATATAGTTCTGAACGTGCTAGCCATGGCACTCCAAGAAGGAAAAGAAATAAAAAGAATCCAGATTGGAAAACAAGTAACACTCTCAATGATTGCAAATGACGTGATGTTATACATGGAAAACCCTGAAGATGCTACCCTGAAATTACTAGAGCTAATCAATGAATTTAGTAATTTCCCAGGATACAAAATTAAAACACAGAAATCTTTTGCATTCCTATGCAATAATAATTAAAAATCAAAAAGAGAAATTAAGGAATCCACCCCATTCACCATTGCAACAGAAAGAATAAAGCACCTAGGAATAAACCTACCTAAGGAGACAAAACGCCTATATTCAGAAAATTATAAGGTACTCATGAAAGAAATCAAGGATGATAAAAACAGATGGAGAGAGAGCCGTGTTCTAGGATTGGAGGAATCGATATTGTGAAAATGACTATACTACCAAGGCAGTCTACAGAGTCAATGCAATCCCCGTCACGCTCAGTTCAGTTCAGTTCAGTTGCTCTAGTCATGTCCGACTCTTGGCGACCCCATGGACTGCAGCTCACCAGGCCTCGCTGTCCGTCACCAACACACAGAGCTTACTCAAACTCATGTCCGTTGATTTGGTGATTACATCCAACCATCTCATCCTCTGTCGTTCCCTTCTCCTCCCGCCTTCAGTCTTTCCCAGCCTCAGGGTCTTTTCAAATGAGTCAGTTCTTCGCATCAGGTGGCCAAAGAATTGGAGTTTCAGCTTCAGCATCAGTTCTTCTAATGAATATTAGGCACTGACTTAATGGCATTTTTCACAAAACTAGAGCAAATAATTTTACTGTTTTTATGGAAACATGAAGACCCCAAATAGCCAAAGCAATCTTGAGAAAGGAAAATGGAGTTGGAGGAATCATTGTTCCTGATGTTTGACTATACTGCAAAGCTATGGTGATCAAGGCAGTACAGTACTGGCACAAAAACAAAAATGTGTCCGAGGAACAAGATAGAAAGTCCTGAGGTAACCCTACATGCCTATGGACACCTTCTCTTTGACAAGGAGGCAAAAATATACAATGGAGAAATGATAATTTTGTCAGTAAGTGGTGCTGGGAAAACTGGACAGTTACACGCAAAAGAATGAAATTTGAACACTTCCTAACACCACACATGAAAATAAACTAAAAATGTATTAAAGACCTAAATATAAGGCTAGAAACTATAAAACTCAGAGGAAAACATAGATACAACATTTGATACAAATTGAGGCAAGATCCTCTTTTACCCACTTCCTAGAGTAACAGAAATAGAAATAGCAGTAAACAATGGGACCTAATTAAACTTATAAGCTTTTGCACAGCAAAGGAAACTATAAATAAGATGAAAGACAACCTTTAGAATGGGAAAAAGTAATAGCAAATGAAGCAACTGATAAAGGATTAATTTCCAAAATGCAGCATAAGCTCATGGAACTCAGTATCAGGAAAAAAAAATCCTAATCAAACAAACAGACACCACCACCACCACCAACAATAACAACAACAAAACGGGCAGAAGACCTAAAGAGAGATCTCTCCGAAGAAGGCATACAGATGGGCAACAAACACAGGAAAAGATGCTCAGTGTCATTCATTATTAAAGAAATGCACATCAGAACTGCACTGAGATACCACCTCAGACTGGTCAGAGTGACCATCCTCAAAAAATCTACAAACAATAAATGCTGGCAAGGAAGTGGAGAAAAGGCAACCCTCTTGCACTGTTGATGGAAATGTAAATTGATAGAACCACTCTAGAGAATAGTATGGAGATTCCTTAAAAAAACACACACACACACAAAAGACTAGAAGTAAAACTAGCACATGACCCAGCGCTCCCACTACTGGGCATATGCCCTGAGACAAAGATAATTCAAAATATACACATTTACCCCAGTGTTCATTTCAGCACTATTTACAATAGCCAGCACATGGAAGCAACCTAGATGTCCATCAACAGATGAATGGATAAAGAAATTGTGGCACACATGTTCAATGGAATATTACTCAGCCATAAAAAGGAACAAATTTGAGTCAGTTGAACTGGATGAGATGGATGAACCTAGAGCCATTATACAGAGTGAAATAAGTCAAAAAGGGGAAAACAAGTACATATTAATGCATATATATGGAATCTAGAAAATGGTATACTGATGAACCTATTTGCAAGGCAGCAATGAGACATAGATATAGAGAATGGATTTGTGAACATAGCAGGGGAAGGAGAAGTTGGGATGAATTGGGAGAGTAACTTTTAAATATTTACTCTACTGGTGTAAAATAGGTAACTAGTGGGAAGTTGTTAATATAACCCGGTGCTCTTGGATGACCTAGATTGGATGAGATGGGAATGGGAGGGAGGCTTAGGAGGGAGGGAATATATGAATACTTATAGCTGATACATGATGTTGCACAACAGGAACAAACATGACTAAATTTAAAGCAGTTATCCTCCAATTAAAAAATAATAATAAAAATAAAAGGAAAGAAGGAGAAAAGTCCTTTCCCTGGGAAAATGGCACGATGTGATCTCTCATAACATGGATGAGTACAGTCTGACCTGAAACCCTTCCTGGTCTCTGAAATAATGCCCAGTGCAGTGAGGCACTTTGCTCCATTCTGCATTGGGTCCCTACAATCCTGGTTGCAAAAAAGAAAACTCTTTAAAACCAAAGTCTTCATTTTTCAGATGGAATACTTAATTTTGCCAATTCAAGGGAAACTCAGAAACTTCTGGGCTTCCCTGGTGGCTCAGATGGTAAAGAATCAGCCTACAATGTGGGACACCCTGGTTTGAGTCCTGTGTTGGGAAGATCCCCTGAAGGAGGGCATGGCAACCCACTCCGGTATTCTTTCCTGGAGAATCTCCATGGACAAAGGAGCCTGGCGGGCTACCATCCATGAAGTTGCAAAGAATCAGAGTTGACTGAGCGACTAAGGGCATACACACACAGACATGTCCATAATTGTTTCCCGTTTGTTTGTTTTTTTAATTCAAAAGTCAACAAGGAATGTACTCCCTTTCTTATTTCCTCCTGTTCTCTCCCTCAGTACTCCAAATATGCGGGAGGATCTTGAGGATTAGCCGATGTCTGTTTCTCAGCTTCCCTCTGTCTCCCATTAGCTTCTGCTGTGTGGAACTGGATTCTCCTCTCCTTGGCTGTTTCGTCCCCAGAGGTTCTCTTAATCTGGCCTCAAACAGTCTCCTCCTGTGTGGGACTTTATATTCTGTCAAAAACTTAATCATAGCCTTTGATAATTTCTGGGGCTCTTTCCCTACATATATCCCTCCTTTCCATTATTCTTGCTCATAATGTACCCACTTGATCCTTCTTGAATGCCAATTCTGTCTTCTCAGCTCCGTGAAGCGGCTGCATTTTGCATGGGTCCCCCTATCATGTAGTGGCCCACAAACCACTTTGCAGCAGAAAGCTGAGATGATCTGAGAGCTGGCCTCGTTTGTTTTCTTTCTCTCAGAGAACTCTGTGGTCTAGCTCTCACATCTGTACTTGACTACTGGAAAAACCATACCTTTGGCTATCCAGGCCTTTGCTGGCAAAGTGATGTCTCTGCTTTGAGTACCTCGTCTAGGTTTGTCATAACTTTCCTTCCCAGGAGCAAGTGTCTTTGAATTTCATGGTTACAGTCACCATCTACAGGGATTTGGGGGTCCAAGAAAAAATGCCATTGCTTCTACTTTTCCCCTTCTGTTTGCCATGAAGGGATCAGACCAGATGTCATGATCTCAGTTTTTTAAATGCTGAATTTCAAGCCATGTACATGACTACTGGAAAGACCATAGCTTTGACTATATGGACCTCTAGTCTTTCCCATTCTACTGTTTTTCTCTCTTTCCATTGTTCATTGAAAAAAGCCTTCTTTTCTCTCCTTGGTATTCTCTGGAACAGCATTCAGTTGGTTATATCTTTCCCTTTCTCCCTTGCTTTTCACTTCTTTTTCCTCAGCTATTTGTAAAGCCTCCTCAGACACCCGCTTTGCTTTCTTGCAATTCTTTTTCTTTGGGATGGTTTTGGTCATTACCTCCTGCACAATGTTATGGACCTCTGTCCGTATCTCTTCAGGTACTCTGTCTATCATATCTAATCCCTTGAATGTATTCATTACCTCCACTGTATAATCATAAGGGATTTGATATAGAACATTCCTGAATGGCCTGTAGGTTTTCTCCACTTTCTTTAGTTTAAGCCTGAATTTTGCTGTGAGGAGCTGGTGACCTGAACCACATTCTTTTTTTTTTTTTTTTCTGACTCTATAGTTTCTCCATCTTTGGCTTCAAAGAATGTAATCAATCTGATTTTGGTATTGACCTTTTGGTGATGTCCACATATAGAGTTATCTATGACTGATGTGTTCTGTCAGTAAAACTCTGTTAGCCTTTGCCCTGCTTCAATTTGTACTCCCAGGCCAAACTTGCCAGTTAGTCCAGGTATCTCTTGACACCCTACTTTTGCATTTCACTCCCCTATGATGAGAAGGACATCTTTTTTTGGTGTTCATTCTAGAAGATCTTGTAGGTCTTCATAGACCCAGTCAACTCCAGCTTCTTCGGCATTGGTGGTTGGGCATAGACTTGGATTATTGTGATGTTGAGTGGTTTGCTTTGGAAACAAACTGAGATCATTCTGTCATTTTTGAGATTGCACCCACGTACTGCATTTCAAACTCTTTTATTGATTATGAGGGGTACTTCATTTCTTCTATGGGAATCTTGCCAACAGTAGTAGATATATTGGTCATCTGAATTAAATTCACCCATTCCCATCCATTTTAGTTCACTGACTCCTAAGATGTCAGTGTTCATTCTTATTTCCTGCTTGACCATGTCCAATTTACCTTGATTCATGGACCTAACATTCCAGTTTCCTATGGAGTATTGTTCTTTATAGCATTGGATTTTGCTTTCACCACCAGGCACATCCACCGCTGAGTGTCATTTCTGCTTTTGCTCTTCTTGTATCTCTTTTTCTTTGGGATTGTTTTGGGCATGCCTCCTGTACAGTGTAACGAGCTTCCATCCATAGTTCTTCAGGCATTCCATCTACCAGATCTTATCCCTTGAATTTATTAGTCACCTCTATATAACAATAAGGAATTTGACTTAGGTCATTCCTGAATGGCCTAGCGATTTTCCCTACTTTCTTCAATTTAAGCCCGAATTTTGCAATAAGGAGCTCATGATCTGAGCCATAGTCACCTCAACTGCAGGTCTTGTTTTTGCTTACCATACAGAGCTTCTGCAACTTTGGCTGCAAAGATCAATCTTATTTCAGTATCGACCATCTGGTGATGTCCATATGTAGAGTTGTTTCTTCAGTTTTTGGAAAAGGGTGTTTGCCATGACCAGAGTGTTCTCTTAATAAAACTCTGTTAGCCTTTGCCCTACTTCATTTTGTACTCCAAGGCCAAACTTGCCTGTTATTCCAAGTATATCTTGACTTCCTAATTTTGCAGTCCAATCTCCTATGGTGAAAAGGATATCTTGTGTGTGTGTGTGTGTGTGTGTGTGTGTGTATGTGTGTGAGTCTTGAAGGTATTGTAGGTCTTCATAGAACAGCCAACTTTAGCTTCTTTAGCATCAGTGGTTGGGATATAGACTTGGATTACTGTGGTGTTGCATGGTTTGCCTTGGAAATGAATTGAGATCATTCTGTTATTCTTGAGGTTCACTCAGATGCTGCATTCTTCTTTACTATAAGAGCTGCTGCCTCCGCTGCTGCTGCTGCTAAATCGCTTCAGTCGTGTCCGACTCTGTGCGACCCCATAGACAGCCCACCAGGCTCCCCCGTCCCTGGGATTCTCCAGGCAAGAACACTGGAGTGGGTTGCCATTTCCTTCTCCAATGCATGAAACTGAAAAGTTAAATGAAGTCACTCAGTCGAGTCCAACTTTTAGTGACCCCATGGACTGCAGCCTATCAGGCTTCTCCATCCATGGGATTTTCCAGGCAAGAGTACTGGAGTGGAGTGCCATTGCCTTCTCCGACTCTAAGAGCTACTCCTAAGGAATTCTTGCCCACAGTAGTGGCTTTAATGGTCATTTGAATTAAATTGTCCCATTCCCATCCATTTTAGTTCACTGATTCCTAAAATGTCGATGTTTGCTCTTGCCATCTCCTTGACCACATCCAGTTTACCTTTGTCCACTAAAAAATTAGTCACAGCCTGAAAGTAGAGAGTTGTTTGGTGGGAATGTGGCCCAGGAGCCAGCAGCTCTGCAGCCTTGAGAAAACTGCTCCAGAGAGATGGGAGGGGGAGTCAGGCTATATACCAGTTTGAAACAAAGGGGGCAGGCAGTCTGAGCACCAGACATTATTGTGATGTCAGGAAAATTAGATAGCAAGTAAAGGAATGCAGCATTCTTCTGTGTTTGGGAAGATCCAAGCCTCCAGACTCACTGAATTTATTCCTTTCATACATACTTCTGCTATCTGGGGCCAAATCCTGTTCCCTGATTGTGTACATCCTTAATTCCCTGTTCACCCTATGGGGTGGCAGACGTGGTGGATGGCTGCTTCCTGTATTCCCCCAGACTCCTCAGCAGTCACCATGGAGGGTGGTGGCGTCTGCGGGATCACAAGCACAGTGTTCCCTTTTGGGAGCCCTCATCCGCATTAGGAGACTGGAAATTGCTGGTGGCTGTGACATTTCTTGCCCACCAATATGGCAGGAAATATCTCATTTCACACCTTGATTCATGGACCTAATATTTCAGGTCCCTATGCAATATCGTTCTTTATAGCATTTACTTTTACTGCCAAACTCATCCACGACTGAGTGTCATTTCTGCTTTGGCCCAGTGGCTTCCTTATTTCTGGAGCTACTCATAATTTCCCTCCACTCTTCTCCGGTAGCATGTTGGATACCTTCTGACTTGGGCAGCTCATCTTCTAGCATCATATCCTTTTGCCTGTTCATACTGTTCATGGAGTTCTTGTGGCGAGAATACTGGAGTGGGATGCCATTTCTTCCTCCAGGGAGGCATTTTGTTAGCTACCCTGAATTAATTATTGCTGTATTATTTTAATTCTTCCAGGTTTACATGGACTGTAAGAACAAGAGTGTGGATGTGTCTTTGGTCCATTGCAAAGGTAAGGGAGTATCCTTGACTAACACTGGACCTGGTCCTGCTGCTGCTCCATGAATCCTTATATCACTTGTGCTTTCTTATAGCTTCCTTGATAAAAGCAATGAAATACTGTGGAAACCTAGATTCAGAGAAGCCAATTTTTTTTGAATCAGTATCTGCTGCAATAAGTAACATGCATTTAAATAAGGTGAGTTGAACAAGTTGGTGTGCCAGAATCATAAGAAAATTGGAATGTAGAATCAAGGGTTTTGTGGTTTTTATATTAGACTATTATCCCATTTGCATCTGAAAACCTATTAAAATCCCCTCCTCAGAGTCCTCTGCTCCAAGCAAAGAAATTTTTTCATTCCCTTTTTGGACAATGTATGAACATTGTTTAAGAATTTGGAGTTTCCAGCAATATCACTATTTAAAGGATCTGGTGATCACCTATTAAGTGCAAACTGCTTGATTATAAAATAAACTCATCTTCCAGGATCCACTATTCTGAAAGTTGGAATCTACCTATGTCAAATACAAAAACTGGAAATGTAACCAAATAGCTCTTAACTGCTCTGATACCCTTTACTCTAAGCATATGTTGCCATTTTTGGAAATACTATTTGCAGAAGCCAACTCACATGGTCTGAAGTATCAAAGTTATCTTCTAATACTGGGCTATATGGTTAATTTTAGAACTATCCCTAGAAATTTGATTTCCCACAAAATTTTTTAAAATCTTTAATTGTTTTACCTTTGCTTATTTCTGGAACAGCATTTATTATCTCCCTGGGTCATCCTCATTACACGCAACCTGAACAGTATACATTTACAAAGTAATAAAAATTTAAAAATAATAATGCTATTATTATTATTTCCACTGCTACTACTACTAAATAGTATATATTGTTAACATTCATTGAGTGCTCATTATGTTCCAAGACTATGCTAAGAGCTTTACCTATATTTCTTCACTAAACTCACCACAAGCTTATGAAGTAGATACTATTATTTAACCTATTGTTAGAAATGAGGAAACTGAGGTTGAGGGAAGTTATACCATTTTTAGGTGGTAGAGCGTTTCAAAGTCAGCAGTCTGACCTTGCACTTGGAACTATAAACTTCTATATTCTGATGCCTCAGAGAATATCCATTTTCTTAGCTTGATGAGACAGCTGGCTTCAGTTTCTAATGTTCTTTTACCGACAGTTATCAACTTAAAGTTAAGTAGCAAGTGGGGCTTCCCAGGTGGCTCAGTGGTAAAGAATCCGCCTGTCAATGCAAGAGCCACAGGAGACGCAGGTTCGATCCACGGGTCAGGAAGTGCCTCTAGAGGAGGAAATGGCAACCCACTCCACTATTCTTACCTGGAGAATTCCATGGACAGAGGAGCCTGGCAGGTTACACTCTGTGCCGTCGCAAAGAGTCAGACGTGACTGAGTGACTGAGCACGTGTGTGCGCACGGACACACACACACGCGCGCGCGCGCGCGCGCGCACACACACACACACACACACACCCCCCAAACCCAGTATTCTTGCCTGGAAAATTCCATAGACAGTGGAGCCTGACCGGCTGCAGTCCATAGGGTCGCCCATTGGGGTCACAAAAGAGTCAGACAGGCACTTAGGAACTAAACAAGAAAACAAGCAGCAAGTGCTGATTTCTTTCTCTTCTATTTCAGAATTCGAGCATACTCAGTGACCACAGTGAAATCTGAGACTCTTCTGCTGCAATACTGTTCTTTTCTTTAACAACTTCCCTGAAAAGGCCATACTCACGTGATTTGCACAAACTTTTTTGTTGTGTAGAACCTACATATGACCTTTATGACGAGTGTGTGACTTCGTAATTGCATAACCACTGCTCAAGGTTTGCCAACAATTTTATCTAATCTTTGTCAGTAAGTAAATTCACTTTGTAGGTTACTGTATATTTTATAAAAATCAGTATGCATTTAGTTTTAGTGTACTGAAAGATAAACATGAATTTATGTCCTTTTTTAAATACCACAATATTCTGTGTTAATTTAGTTTTGTTATAAGTTGATTTCTAAAAGTGAGAAGTACTTTGTCCTATTATACGAGATTTAGAACATTTGCAAGTCATTTGTAAAAATGCAGGATCATATGTAACTAATACAAAGAAACAACTTATCAAGCGTGCCATTTTCCCCTACCAAAAAAGCCATTAAATGTCAATAAGCCATGAAATATCCACGTAATATGATATGAAATTCACAGCAAGTATGTCAAGCAAAAACAAATGACAAATTGGAAACCATTCTTCTTCATATCTTTCCATGCATGGAAGTCTTCAGGAATGTTTTTACATGACTAGTATCCCAGTGAAATCAGGTTCTTGACTTTGGTTTGGTTGTGACTATTAAAAATGTTTGGGATCTTCAGACCTTTGCCCTAGTTTGCACATCCCCACCCATAAAAGTTTCTATTTTCAGCTTAAGTTTTGTTGGAACTAGAAAATGTGGAAGTTACACATTTTATGTTTTTTCAAAAATATGATTTATAGATGAGAAAGTATCAGCAGCAGAATAATTTTGTGCTATTCTAATATAGGATTAGCTATAGTAGTTTGAGACTTTCCTATTTCAGAGAGATATTCAATGTACTATAATACATTTATCTGTCTAAGATAGATCTCCATAGAATGCTTTATTTTTTTCTTTTGTTAGAGAAGAGCCTAGATAAATGCTTATCTGTAAACCCACTAAATCAACAGAGTAATTGACGAGTAAAACCACAGGCTAGGCTGATTTGTATAAGTTACTGTTTTCATGTTTCTATATATATTTTAAATCACATATAGTTTTATATGTTTATCTAGCAATTTGATTTACCTATGAAGAAACATCAGTTTCAAAAATAGGTATAGATACATGCATTAATCTTAAGGCATTTTAGCTGTCCTAAAAATTATCAGTTAACAAAAAGCCAAGTGCTTTGAAGTGAATTTGAGAAACAGTTTGCAAACAAAATTAAAAGGCTTTAATTTTAAGTCATTTAGGTGTTTCTCTGGTCACCTGTAAGAGAAAATGCTAATATCTGCCAGGTGATTTAATGGTCCCTAGCAAATGTATAACAAACATTCATATGGCCCTTGATTTTACCATTAAATCCTAAGCAGACTGCGTAAAAGGGGAACAATAAACGTTTCAAATTTTTATAACTTATGTAACTATGTTAATTTTGATTGACATGAAATACAAAAATAGTTTTTGTCCCATAGGAAGCCTCTATCCCTTCATCACTAATTTGGAATGAAATGAGTGAAGCCAGTTTTCCTTCCCATCACATACTATTCCAAGAAAAGGTGGAAGTAATAGTTGAAAGTAAACTTTCCTTAAAAAAAGGAATTTCACTCTGCTTTGTCTGATTAAATTATTCCAGTTGTGGATGGTGGCCAACAGTCACCGTCAAATCCACTGGTCACGGGCACATAAATTGTTGTATTTCCATGCAACTTTGGCCTATTATTAAATTTATGCACTTTAGACATTTTCTAATTTGTTAGAGATTATGGACTGTAGATGGAGTTAAAATCATTACAGTTAATCGACGGATAGTTTCTTCTATTTTTTTATTGAAGCTAGCACAGAATTGCTTGAGAAGATGTATTTGAATGCAATTCAGGGTTTATAGTAGATATTTAATGGATAAAGCTTAAAAGTCATAACTTTCATCAAATATTATTGTTTTCAAAGTAAAAGAAGATCAAACAAAGGTGCCATAAACCCTTTGCTCTAAGGCTTATCCTGCATGCTAAGGTCACAGTGACTGTAGACCTGGAGGAACTCCCTAGAATTAAGTTTTGAGAGCCCAGTGACTCAGTGTGAGTTTCACACACACACACAAGATCCTAAAATATAAATGTCTATTTCAAAACAGATATGGCAATAGAAAAACTACAATAAGGTCCTGATGCTAGAATGTTCCTAATCATGTTGAACTATTTTTATGAGATTACTTATTTTTGTCTATGATAAACTACTTATGTATTACTTATTATGGTAAAATAAAATAGGGAAAAATTAAAACTGACCTCTAAGAGTGTTAAGGACTTAATAGAGTGACATACAATATACAAAGTAACCATAAAGCAAGTAACCAGGAAAAGACTGTTAATATTACATTTATTCAGATTAAATGTCCTTAATTTACCATTTGTCTTTCATTTTAAAGATTATCCGCCCCCAATTGTATGATTCTAGTGTTAAAAGTCTAACTTGAATTACTTTGCAGTATTTATTTGACAGATCTTTACTGTGTAAATGTGTAATGTAATGAGAAAATAGATCTCCCTTTTTTAATGAAAATGTTAATGTGTTAATACCCTGTATGGATGATGTTTGACATTTAGTGTTTACCCAAATATGTGTTTGAATAGGCATGTGGCTGGAGGTGGATGTTCTGCATTCTGCAGTAGGGATGATCAGCTAATTCAACATAGGCTGTCCTTTCGGTGTTGATTTTGTTGCCAATTTTTCAATAGGGAGTTTAGTGAGGCTTGCGCAGTCTAGAGATTTTTAGTTACAAAACATATCATCTAATATGTCACACTTATATTTTTGTTTTTCAATACATTTAATTACTTTTTAAATAATTCTTTGCACTGACTCAGCATATAATAACTGATTTACATGGAAAATAAACTGAAATATGATTACTGTGTTGAATGGCTTTCTATTATTTCAAAGTACTTACTGAAGAGCAAATAGTACATTTTCCTTGCTTAGATTGACCTACAGAGTATTATGTGTTGAAAATTACTGGATTAAATATTCTTGGCAATTTATTCCTACAAAATTTCAGCCTAAAATTGTGAAGTGTTGTATGTCAATTTACAGAAGTGGAATAAAGCTACTTTTTGCTGCAACACTAATTTTACGCAGTCCTTTAAATACCAAGTTTAAATCCTTTCTTGTTCTAATTTTAATTAATATGTAATTTAATTGTTAATTTGTTTGGTTCTTTGTTTATATAGTGTTGTTTGTCTTTTCTGAGTTTCTAGGCTGAGTTCAATATTCTCCAGCATTTTAAAGATTATTGTTCAAAGAACAAGAAGATAAGTCTCTCTTCCAGGTGTTGGAGATATGGCAGTGAATTAAGCAGGAAGAAAAAAAAAATCCCTGCCCTTATGGAGCTTACATCCTTACTGGAGAAGACAAAATGAATAAATTTTAAATACCTTTATTTTAAGTTAAATGAAAATATGTGCTAATAGGAATAAATTAAGGAAAGAGGATAAAATGTATGGCAGGAGGTGGGTGTTGTGTCCCAAGATAGACTGGTAGGCATGGTGACTAATGAAAATGTCTTAGGAAGCTCAGGCTACTGTAATCAAATAGCACAGACTGCAGAACTAAACAATAGACATTTATCTGTCAAAATTCAGTAGGCTGGGAAGTCAAAGATCAAAGCAGCGCCTGACTCAGCTTCTGGTGAGAGCTTGTTTTGTGTCTTGTAGACAGCTACCTTCTTGCTATCCTCACATGCCCTCACATGTTGGAAACAAGTGCTCTCTTGCTTCTCTTCTGAGGATCCTATAATTCTGTAAGTTTAGGACTTCACCCTTATGACCTTATTTAACCTTTGTTACTTCCCTATATGCTCAGCCTCCACATACAGTTACACTGGGGGTTAGGGAAACACAAGTCCATAGCAGGGAGTTATAAATATCTTCTATATTAAAACATTCCTTTTTATGTCTGAAAATTAGGCTTGCTAGAATTTTATAAATTAGGTTGGCTAAAACGTTCATTTGGATTTTTCTGTAAGATGTTACAAAAAACCCATGTGAACTTTTTGGCTGACCCAATGTTTAACATAATCCTTTTGCATCAAAAACATGATGAATAATTGTGAACTGTTTGGCTAAAGTATTTTAATGCTAGAGACTGTAGGTTAGCATAGATATTACCAGCCTTATCTGGCTACTGAGATGAGATTCTGGCTATGAAACATAGTGAAGTGGTCAGGAATGGGTTTGCAATATACCAATGGCTATTTGAAAGCTGAGACATTATATTCTGGTGATGGTTTCTAAGGATTAGCCATCCTGTTATAAAGATAGAATTGAATTAGTTAGCTTTCCTTTAACTATCATATTGTTTTAAAGAAAATAACGACAGAGATGTACTTAATTCTACCAGCCGTCACAGAGACAGATGTAGAAGAATCCCGATGCTAACCTCAGTGAGTGCTTTTCATGTTTTTGTTTGTTTTTTGTTTACTAAGAAGAAAAGAATAGTAGGTTACTGCACAAATGAGCTAAGTGCTGTGAAATGATGGCTTTCGGGGTGCTAATTATGTAAAAATCCTCACTCATTTTCTACTGATTCCACACTAAGAAGGTCATTTTGGTCAAACTTATTTCCTTTCTGTCCTTAATAATAAAGACCATTCTCTTTATTTCCTTTCTGTCCTTAATAATAAAGACCATTCTCTTCACTAAGTATAGAAAGCTTTTTAGTACTTTTTTCTCCTACTTGGTACCTTGTGTTTTTATGGCCACATTTAGAAATTGGCTAATAAATAAGTCTACTGAGAATTTATACTTAACAAGAACAGTTGTTGCATTAAAACATAAAATGATTCAACTAAAAAAAAACCAGAATTGTGTCTTTATCTCCTTTGCTACTACAGCTGCCTTTTCCCCTTGATTTTGAAGCAGTTTATGGGCTTGTGAGGGCAGAAAAGTAAGGAAAGGCAGATTCTTTTAGACTAGAGT
This sequence comes from Neotragus pygmaeus, assembly GCA_006410875.1. NCBI lineage: Eukaryota > Metazoa > Chordata > Mammalia > Artiodactyla > Bovidae > Neotragus > Neotragus pygmaeus. Next base: position 430,771 of record SJYV01018325.1, read on the forward strand.
ATGTTTGCCTCAGCTTTCATATTTAACACCCCTATTTCCACACTTCCTTTCACCTTGATTTATATCCTACAGAGTTCTCAAGCTTATCTGCTCCCTATTTTCTTAAATTTGTATTAATTGTAAGAGATCTACTGCTTAAATAAAGGTGCTTTTCCTCAGGTTACTGAAGCCTGAGAGTGTGAGGAAGGGAGGGCAGTGAACGCAATGTCTAGCCACTGGATGGCTTTGGGGGAGGAGGAAAACTCAGGGGAAAGGCAGGTAGTGAGTAGATGTGGAGAAAGTCGGGTAGCAAGACTAACCCTATGATTTTAGGAATTTCTAGCTGTCTTCTGAGTCCAAATATATGCTTCATTCTTCTTTTTTTTTAATTAATATATTTGTTTTAATTGGAGGCTAATTATTTTACAATGATTCTTTTACGAGGCCTGAGATCTCAGCATTAACCGCCTTGTTGTTCAGTCGCTCAGTCGTGTCTGACTCTTTGTGGCCCCGGGGACTGCAGCAGTTATTCAGGGTGGAGTAAATACTATAAGAAAGGAAGAATACATGTAAGCCCTGCAAGGCATTGTGTTAGTTAGTCTTGGAAAAGGCTAGTTCATTCAATAAGCTTATGACATTGTTGGGCTTCTCTGATGGCTCAGACGGTAAAGAATCCGTCTGCAGTGCAGGAGACCTGTGCTCAATCCCTGGGTCTGGAGATCCCCTGGAGAAGGGAATGGCAGCTCACTCCAGTGTTTTTGCCTGGAGAAGACCCTGGACAGAGGAGACTGGCAGGCTACAGTCCGTGGGGCCGCAAAGAGTCGGACACAACTGAGCGACTGGCACACGCATATGCCATCGTCATCGAGGGCCAGAGGAAACAGCCCAGAATAAATCTTGATGAAGATTGGTTGCTAGCACCACCTGGAAGATTGGTTAGAACTCTCTTTTGGAGTTCAGGGTGCTGCTGAGCCCAGGGATGAGAATGGTGATGTGGTTTGGGGATATAGGCTGAGCAATGTGCCTTAAGCATGCAAGGATGACCAGGGCCCTCCCCTCATCACCCTTTCCAAAGACACAGACATGGTGGAACTAACGTGTTCATAAAGTCAAACACAATTCTTCCCCATATATCACCTTTCCTTGGCACTTGGACCCATGCCTTTTGCTTTGACTCTGGAATTAAAATTTAACAGTGTAGCAGTGTAACTACCAAAAAAAGAATTGGCATACAACTTTTATCTTGTCTGAGCCTAGTTATTCAATCTCTCCTTTCCACTCTGCCAACGAAAAGATGAAAGTAGTGTGAGTCTCACCAGAGTAGAGGTTTAATCAGTTAAAACCAAGCAAATGATGGTGCCAGGTCTCTCTTAAATCTTAGTTGAAATGTGATCCTTACAATATCTGCACAAGAATCACTATGGGTATTTTCTACATATGTAGATTTAAGCACTCTACCCCAAACCTAGAGGATCAGAATTTCTTTGGGGTGAACTTAGAATAAGAATTTTAAAATAATCATTCACTTTCATTTTGTATACTACGGTTTGGAGTAACAGTCACACAGACTTTCTTTAGTATTTGGAAAAAGCCCTGTATTCTAGGCCTCTGGCACATGTGTGTTCATCGTCTGCTTCATCTGGGCTTGTACAGTGCTCACAGGGTGTTGTGGGTATATACTGGATCCACAGCGCTATTCTTCAGTAGCCAGAGCTGAGCGTAACATGGCAAAACACCATGTCAAATTCACCGTAAATTTGGATCAACATGGGTTTGTCAGAGTCAGAAAGTATCTGAAACATACTATCCCTTTTCATTTACATGGGTGGATTTCCTAAGACTGGAAATTTGTATTTAGTCTCTTTCCTTATGGAAAATTTCAGTCTCCTCCTTGTTTCACAACTTTATACTCTTTCTGAAAGATATTCACGTAGTCATAGAAGAAAACAGTCTCATCCTCCAAGTTGCTCCTCACACATTTCCTTTAGAAACTCTTCATAAAGAGAGATTTTTCTTCAAGCCTAAGGCTCCTTGGGTAATTATTTTCTTTCAGCCCCTTTCATTGAAATTTCCTGTGAAATGCTACCAGAGTGAACTGTAGTTAAAATCTTTCATTCTGCACGTACAGAGCTGGGATAAAGTGATGGTGACAGTAGTTATATGACTCAGCTATTTTTAGTTTGGGAATGGGGCTGATACAAACCATCATAACTACAGAGAAAATGATATTCAATTATGAATCACTACCAGATGTGTGAACTTATATCTTCAGGTTTAATTTTTCTAGAGTATTCTTACTGCAGTATATTCTTTATCCACTTTTTAAGTTGATTTTCTTTCTATGGGTAATGGATTTAATTGCATTAAATGTTCAGAAGATCCAAAAGCTAATAAAATATGTATTTGTACTCACAAATTTCACGATCCTTTTTTAATTTATTTTTTTTTTAAGAAATCATTCATGTGTTCAAACAGTATTTGAATATGTATTGTGTTCCATGGACCATGCTGGTACATGACCTGGATACAAGAATGAGTAATTTTTTACCTTTAAGGTATTAGAAGGGCAGCCAGGTGGCGCTAGTGGTAAAGAGCCTGCCTGCCAGTGCAGGAGGCGTAAGAGACATGGGTTTGGTCCTGGGTCAGGAAGATCCCTGGAGAAGGGCATGGCAGCCCACTCCAGTATTCTTGCCTGTAGAACCCCATGGACAGAAGAGCCTGGCGGGATACAGCCCATAGGATCATGAGTCCGACATGACTGAAGTGACATGGCACACACGTGCGTGCACACACACACACACACGATATTAGATATCTCTGAGTAAGACATAAACAGGTAAAAGAAAGAATTATAATCCACATGCTAAGTACACACAGTTTAAAATGCCATTCAAATATCACCCAGGCTATCTTTTATGATCACCTGTTTGTGGTCACAAGATAGCTACATTTACTCAAAATTTGGTTTGAGACTGATGGTGGGACATAGGCAGCAAGACAATTTGAAAATGTTTATTGGTTACATAGGTTTCTGTGGGTAGCAGGGCAAGCCTCTTACTCTGGTTAAAAAAAAAAAAAAAGATTTGAGAGGTCAAGGGAAGGAGGTGAGTTTGAGATTTTTATGGAATTTAGGGGGGTGTGGTCAGGGTGGTGCTAGTGGGAAAGAACTTGCCTGCCAATGCAGGAGACATGAGTGATGTGGGTTCCATCCCTGGGTTGGGAATATCCCCTGGAGAAGGAAATGGCAACCTCCTCCAGTATTCTTGCCTGGAGAACTCCATGGACAAAGAGCCTGGTGGGCTACAGTCCATGGAGTCTCAAAGAGTCGGACGTGACTGAGCAACTTTCACTTTCACTTTCTCAGGGAAAATGTTCTTGAACTATCCATAACCAAGGAGGTAGCACTCAGGTCTCCTTATAAGTTTGCCCAGATGTGGGGCAAAAGGGGAAACGAGAGGTGTTTGGCTTAAAAACTTTCAGCATAGTCACATAATGGAGTCTTAAGTCTTTTTTACAATTCATCCAGTTTACATTAGGTGACTACCCATTCCTTCCTCTGTGGTTACGGACAGTAGTATTTCATCATAATTGTTCATTCATATGCTTTTAAGGTAAGGCATCAGCTGTATAGTAATCATTGTGTTCCTGGTTCATTGAATGTTATGTTTAATATGTGTTTGTTGAAGGGATGAATGAAGTGATGTCAATCAAAATTAACACATATAAATATTAAAAAATATTAAAAACCTAGGAATCAACTAAGGAAAAGAAGTCCCTTCAAGGGACTCAGAAGGCCAGTGTGTTTAAGAAAGAATAAAAATGTCAGTGATTTGAAGTAATTCTGGGGAGACAAATAGAAATTTCTTCATGAAAAAATTACTATCTCTATCTCTATTGGAAAATGTAAGCCCGCCAGTTTCCAGTAACAATTACACTGCAGTGTACTAACCTTGACTCCAGAGAACTAATCTCTAGTTTCAGGTGGAGTAAGCAGGTATCTGTAAGACACCGTCTGAGGGGGAATCAGAGGTTTCAATTCTCCAAACACTTTGCCAGTTTGTGACAGAAAATTTTCTCAAATATTTTACTGATAAAACTCTTTTCCAGTAAAGCATTAATTGCATGTGTCATCAATAAAATACTATAATATGAAAGGAGAAAATTAAGATATTAACTTACTATTACAATTTACTATGTTTTATTGCCTACCGAAACCTGGGACTAGGGTAAGTGGAACTTACAGGTGGGATATATTGGATCAGTAGAAATATCTTTTTGGCAGTCATTTGTACTGTTAATTATCCATTTCTTCCTAACAAACTAACTCCAAAGCATAGTGATTTATCATTTCTCGTGATTCTATGTGTCGGTTGGACTCTGCTGGGCTCCCCTGGGTTGACTTATGTTTTTGTGTTCAGTTGGTGAGTTAGCTGAGGGCTGGGCTTCTTCACAAACCTTGAAGTCTTAAGATGCGAGAAAATGAAGGCAGCAGGGGCAATGTCTCTTAGGCTCATGATCAGGAACTTAAAGATGTCACTTCCTCCGCATTTTTCCCACACAAGGCCAGCTCAATTTTAAGAGAAGGGAGGAAGAGAGTCCATCTCTGAATGGGACGAGCTGCAGAGCCGCTTTGCAAAGGAATGTGCCCGGCGTTTTAGCCAAACAGTGGGTCAGAATCCCCTTCTGATTATGCAGATTATTCTTTAACATGCAAATCATGCTTACTCACAACCAAGGATTCCAAATGCTCACCCCTACTATAACATTAGTCCAGGATCTCATAACTAGTCTCTGGTTTGGTTTGGTGAGTTGCTCAGGTTCGGTTCCTCAGGTCAGCTCCTTTTGATGAGAGCTGTCTTCCAAGGTTGTCTTCCAGTCTCACGTTCACTATACAATGGCAAGAGAGGGGCAGAATAATCATAATAGACACTCCAGTTCAAAAATCAAGAATGGAGCCATAGGCATGTTCAACACCTAGATCTTGCTTTCTAATTCTATTAAGCAGTAGAAGGAACGAGAGCTCCTTGGAAAATGACTGGTTCTAAGCCATTAAACGGAGAAAGCAATGGCACCCCACTCCAGTACTCTTGCCTGGAAAATCCCATGGATGGAGGAGCCTGGAAGGCGGCAGTCCATGGGGTCGCGAAGAGTCAGACATGACTGAGCGACTTCACTTTCACACATTGGAGAAGGAAATGGCGACCCACTCTAGGGTTCTTGCCTGGAGAATCCCAGGGACAGGGGAGCCTGGTGGGCTACTGGTGGGTTGCATAGAGTTGAACACAACTGAAGCAACTTAGCAGCAGCCGCAAGCCATTAAAAAAAAACAAAGAAACTTTAATTTGAGGGTCAAAGTGCCCCAGTTTGTCTTCAATACACCTGGCCAGTACACCTCAAAACTGTCAAGGCTTATCAAATAAAAGACCAAGATACCTTCATACCAGAGGAAATTGAAGAGTTGTAATGACTGGATGCACCGTGATTATCTTGCAACATATCCTGAAACAGAACATTAGGACGGTGGGGGAAATGGTAAAATCAAAATACACTGTAGAGCTTCATTATTAGTAATGTAACTACTGTATTGAAAGTGAAAAAGGGGAAAGTCAAAGTCACTCAGTCGTGTCCAGCTGTTTGCGACCCCACAGACTATATATTCCATGGGATTCTCCAGGCCAGAATACTGGAGTGGGTAGCCTTTCCCTTTTCCAGGGGATCTTCCCAACCCAGGGATGGAACCCAGGTCTCCTGAATTGCAGGCAGATTCTTTACCAGCTGAGCCACCAGAAAGTCCAACTACTATATTCAGTTCAGTTCAGTTCAGTTCAGTCGCTCAGTCGTGTCCGACTCTGTGCAACCCCATGAATTGCAGCACGCCAGGCCTCCCTGTTCATCACCATCTCTCGGAGTTCACTCAGACTCGCGTCCATCGAGTCTGTGATGCCATCCAGCCATCTCATCCTCGGTCATCCCCTTCTCCTCCTGCCCCCAATACCTTCCAGCATCAGAGTCTTTTCCAGTGAGTCAACTCTTCGCATGAGGTGACCAAAGTACTGGAGTTGCAGCCTCAGCATGATTCCTTCCAAAGAAATCCCAGGGTTGATCTCCTTCAGAATGGACTGGTTGGATCTCCTTGGAGTCCAAGGGACTCTCAAGAGTCTTCTCCAACACCACAATTCAAAAGCATCAATTCTTCGGCGCTCAGTCTTCTTCACAGTCCAACTCTCACATCCATACATGACCACAGGAAAAACCATAGCCTTGACTAGACCAGCTGAGCCACCAGAAGTCCAACTACTATATTACTATATTGTAAATGAAATATTCTTTCCTTAGTTGTGACAAATGCTTCATGGGAGAGTGGATGAGGAGTATATGAGGATTCTCTGTATTATACTTCCAGCTTTCCAATAAATATATAAAAGTACTCTGAAATTAAAAGAACTATATATTTAAGAAAAAGAGACTGAGTTGGACACATATATCAGTTACGATTTTCTAGTAATTTTGAAAGACAATTGAGTGCATATCACCAGCTTTCCTTTCTCTGGGGCCAAAGCAGTTTCCCTAATTAGGTTCAAGTTCTGCAGCGTGGGTTGTTGTTCAGTTGCCCAACCTGTCTGATTCTTTGTGACCAATGGACTGCAGCATGCCAGGATTCCCCGTCCTTCACAATCTCCCGGAATTTGCTCAAACTCATGTCCATTGAGTCAGTGATGCCATCCAACCATCTCATCCTCTGTTGTCCTCTTCTCCTCCTGCTTTCTAATTTTCCCAGCATCAGGGTCTTTCCCAAGGAGTCAACTCTTTGCATCAAGTGGCCAAAATATTGGAGCCTGAGAATAATTCTCAAATACTTTGTTCTTGGATCTTGACTTTGCTTTTGCTAAGAAGTCTTCTGTTTTTATATCAATAACTGGTTTTCAGCTGACCAGCTGCCTCAGCCTGCTCTCCATTTCATAGAAAGTTAAAATCCTTTTGGTCCAAGGAGTAGTGTTTGCATCAGTATCTTTCTCTTCAAATTATTGTGAATCTTATCGGGGTTGATGCCATGCCCCAAAAGTGATGTATGTAATTCTTTTCAGAAAAGATCTCTACCTTCTTTGAACACATAAAACTGTTGTTGGAAGACATTTAATTTTTAGAAAACTTTTTGACTGATTGGGGGTGTTAACTAAAAAATATGGTCGCAACCTGGAAGTACAGAGTGTTTTATTTGGTGGAAATGTTTAGGACTTCAGTCCTGGGAGGCATCTCAGGTAGCTCTGAGAAAGTACTCCAAGGAGGCAGGGTAAGGAGTCAGGACAGACAGAACTTTGTAACAATAGAAGAGGCAGGCAGTCTGAGCATCAGAGATTATGTTAATGAAGGAAAACCAGACATATCATGGAATTTAGTGGCTCTTCTATGTACGGGAAGATGCAAGCATCTGGGCTCACTGAAATAATTTCTGTTATAAGCATCTCAGCTCTCTGGGGCCAGCATCTCTTTTTTTCATGTCTCACGTTCCCCGGAGCTCCTCAGCACTCACTGTGCTGGGGGAGGGGTGGGATATCAGAAAGTTGGTGAATGGCAGGCATTGTTTTCTCTTTGGGGGCCCTTCATGCTCAGAAATTTACATTTGGAGGCCCCAAAATTGAGATGGCTGATGGCTGTGACATTCTTGGTTACTGATATGACAGGAGATATTCCACTTTCACAGGGGTCGACTAGCCACCATCTTGTCTTTCTGAAATCTTAACAAAGGATTTTATAACATATTTACATAGATTATTGTCTTAAGATCATTTCTTACCTTGAGAATCTTCCACAGCATGGCAATGTGAATCCGTTTCATATTTCAACCAAGCAATTCTTTCCTATATTTCCTTTACATTCTGTTTCCAAATTGAAACTGTCGCTGAGTTCAACTCTCTCTTTCCTTAAGAGAAAGACACCACTGAAGGGCCACTGGGGTAATTTTATAGCATCTAGGGTGTGGGTGTAGGTGCTTCAAAACAGAATGTGCATCCCTATGTCAAAGTTTCTGAATGGATAACTAGTCTTGGTGCACTGGGAATGCATCAGCAAAGTTTTGATCACTGTTTGGGGACTAGTAGAACACGGAGGCTACTTGACCCCAATAATTAATAAACAATATGTATTAACTACAAAGCCTTTGATGACAGAGAGTGATTTACTCATACTACAGTCCCGGGTAAAGTCAGTGAAAAGACAGGAGAAACTGTAAGGACCCAAGATGGCATCATTTATGCTAACAGCCATACATGGCCTGTTTTATGAACTTATTAGCAAAATTCTTTGGTTAGGATATTCATATTGCATCCTCTTTCTTTCCATGAGTAGGGGTGGAAAGTCAAATTAAGGAAAAGCAAATTGAAGAAAAAAAAGGAAAAAACTCATTCAAGCCACTGTTTTAAAAACAATATAACATGTCCAGAGATTATTCTCTTCTTCATCTTGAGAATATTTAAGATAAAGAGGAGACAAAATCAATATTGAAAGTGATAAAGTGATAAACTGAGGATGTAAAGAACTAAATATATTTCTAGGTTATAAGGTACACCAGATTGATTCATCTCATAGGAATGTTGGAAGGTGAAGATATTGAAGAGTACCCTCTGAACTGAGAAGAAAATTTGAGGCCAAAAAACCAAATCTGGCAGCTCTATAAACTGCAGTTATAAAAATTACTGTGGGCAATTTAAATGTGGGCAGGATTGGGTTGATGATGGTCCATAGGCACTTGCAGCTGTACTCTGTGCTAAAAGTGGTACTGCTGCTGCTGCTAAGTCACTTCAGTCGTGTCCGACTCTGTGTGACCCCACAGACGGCAGCCCACCAGGCTCCCCTATCCCTGGGATTCTCCAGGCAAGAACACTGCAGTGGGTTGCCATTTCCTTCTCCAACGCATGAAAGTGAAAAGTGAAAGTGAAGTCACTTGGTCGTGTCTGACCCTTAGTGACCCCATGGACTGTGGCCCACCAGGTTCCTCCATCCATGGGATTTTTCAGGCAAGAGTGCCGGAGTGGGGTGCCATTGCCTTGGGGGATTTAAAGGGGTCAAAGCTAAGAGGAGAGTCTGACCATTAGGGAGAAACACATCTGTACCTGCCAGGGATCTCACGGCCACTATCTCCATCAGCAAAAGGCGTTCTTCCAGTTTTCATATCAGATGAAGGCAGGGTAAAGGTTGAAGGAAACATAGGTCTTGGACACATTTCTTATGAGGCTGAGGCTCAGTCATCTAGAATGGGGTGGGGCCTAAGATGGAGCTGACAAAATGGAGGCAGTGAGGCTAAGCCGTATAGAAGAGTGTCTAACATGTTTAGGGGTAAAATATAAGTGGTCAGTTTCTGTTTGCCTCCTTCAAAGTACTACAGTAGTTTAAAGCCCAAAGCAACTCTATGATATAGAAGGTTTTCCTCAAAGTTCTTAAACTCTGGTTAAGATAACCAAGGATATGAACATTCTTCTTTTAAAATTCCAGGAATATCCACATTTTCTTTTCTGTATTTATCTTTATGTGTATCTATTTATTCTAAGAGAAAATAGGTGGATTCATACACAATTTTATTTTAATTTGTGCTTTCCCCCCTTTAGTGTAATTAGTTTATGCTTGGGGATGCTTTCTTAAAGTTAGAAGTTACAAAGCTTAAAATCATTAGTTTTCAAACAACAATGATATTCAGAGATAAAAGTTTTAGACTATCATAGAAGATATGATATATTTAAGAATCTCTTCTCATTTTTCATATAGATATAAATAAGATGAGATTGTAAGAAAAATATGACATAATATTACAAAGCTTCCCTCATAGCTCAGTCGGTAAAGAATCTGCCTGCAGTGCAGGAGACCAGGGTTCTATTGCTGGGTCAGGAAGATCCCCTGGAGAAGGGAGTGACAACCCACTCCAGTATTTTTGCCTGGAAAATCCCATGGACAGAGGAGCCTGGCAGGCTACAGTCCATGGAGTCACAAGAGTCAGACATGACTTAGTGTCTAAACCACCAACCACCAAAGGTTTTGTGAAATCTTTTTATATACTTTTTCCCTATCATATAAAATGCTCTGATCCAGTAATATGGGAAATGCTATGTCATCAAATATTTAGAAGCCAATATGCAAGTGGTCTCTATTTTTTAAAGTTTCCCCAGTATTCCAAAGGTCAACAACTATTCAAGACCACTGCAGATGGTGACTGCAGCCATGAAATAAAAAGATGTTCACCTCTTGGAAGAAAAGCTATGACAAACCTAGAGAGCATATAAAAAAGCAGGGACATTGTTTTGCCAGCAAAAGTCCATCTAGTCAAACCTCTGGTTTTTCCAGTAGTCATGTATGGATGTGAGAGTTGGACCATAAAGAAAACTGAGTGTTGAAGAACTGATGTTCTTGAACTGTGGTGTTGGTGAAGATTCTTGAATGTCCCTTGGACTGCAAGGAAATCAAACCAGTCAATCTTAAAGGAAATCAGTTCTGAATATTCATTAGAAGGACTGATGCTGAAGCTGAAGCTCCAGTACTTTGGGCATCTGATGCAAAGAACTGACTCACTGGAAAGGACTATGGTGCTGGGAAAGATTGAAGGCAGGAGGAGAAGGGGACGACAGAAGGTGAGTAGGTAAGATGGCATCACTGACTTGATGGACATGAGTTTGAGCAAACTCCTGGAGTTGGTGATGGACAGGGAAGCCTTCTGTCCATGGGGTCATAAAGAGTTAGACATGAACAACTGAACCAAACTGAAAATAGCAACATAAGGACATGACCTGAAATCACAAAGAGATGATGTATGAGAAGCGAGAGTAGTATTCACAGTATATAGGGTTTTGCTATTGGCAGAGAAAACTATTCCAGTCAACTTGGGCCACCATAAATAAAACACCACAGTTGGGGTAGCTTAAACAATAGGCATTTGTTTCTCAGAGTTGTGGAGACTGGAAGTTTGAAGTCAAAGTGACAGAGGGCTCTCTGCTTGTTGCTGCTGCTAAGTCGCTTCAGTCGTGTCCGACTCTGTGCGAGCCCGTAGATGGCAGCCCTCTAGGCTCCTCTGTCCCTGGGATTCTCCAGGCAAGAGTACTGGAGTGGGTTGCCATTTCCTTCTCCAATGCATGAAAGTGAAAACACTCTCCTTGGATGTGTTTAAAAAAAAAAAAAAGCTCAGTGTGAGAGTTGTGAGTAGTTTTATTTGGGGCAAAACCATGGATGAAGCCTGGGAAATAGCAACTCAAATAGCTCTCTGAGACTGCTCCAAGGAGATGAAAGAGGAGCTAGGACACATGGGAATTCTGTAACAAAGGGGAGGTAGTCAGAAATGTCATAAGATTATTGTTAAAGAAAACCAGATATCTCAAGAAATTTAGTGCTTTTCTATGTATGGGGAGATGAAAGAGTCTGGGCCCACTGAAATCTTTTTTTTTATATATTCATCTCAGCTATCTGGGGCCTGTATCTTTATTATCATATCCTGAGTTTCCTCAGGATTCACAGTAAGTGTTGACATCAGATATTCTTTTTCTCCCTGCCTTCCTCAGAGTTCACCAGCTCATGTAGGAGGGCTGCAAACTTTGATGACTGTGGCATCCTTTGTCTACTGTGAATGGCAGGAAATGTTTCATTTTTCAGGGTTTTGGTATCTGCCTTCTTGCTGTGTCCTCACATGGCCTTTCCTTGGTGCCTTCCATTGGAGAGAGAGAGGAAGCAAGTCCTGTGAGGTCTCTTTTTATAAAGGCACAAATTCCATCCTGAGGTCTCCACTCTAACGAGGGATCCACATCTAAACTTAATTTGAGGGCAAGAGAAGGGGGAGACATAGGATGAGACGGTTGGATGGCATCACTGAGTCTGAGCAAACTCCAGAAGATAGTGAAGGACAGAGAAGCCTGGCGTGCTGCAGTCCATAGGGTTGCAGAGAGTCAAACACAACAGAGGTCCTGAACAATAACAACAACAAAGCTTAATTAACTCCTAAACACGTTACTGTCAAATATCATCACGTTGGAAGTTAGAGCTTCAATATATGAATCAAAGGGTAGGGGAGCCCCAATTCAACCCATAGCAGAAACTTGATTGCTTTCTCTTTTAAAAACAATCCATATATCTTTATTAGCTTAAGTTAGAAGTCTCAGTAAAATACAGCAATGATTCCTTTCAAATTCTAACCGAAGCTCCATCTAACAAACTGCTATCATTCATGCAGCTTTAACTCACGCTGAGGTGTTAAAACAGAGTGAGAGTTTTATTCCTGGGCTTGTATATAGCAGGCGCTATGTATATGGTGGAAGCATGTGTCTTGCCTTTTCCTTTCTTGATCTACTTTACTCCAAGTTGCTGAAAAGCTCCTAAGCTGAATATAGATGATGAACACTTGAGAGAAGCAGCACTAAAGAGACAGTGAAAAGGATTGCGTATTGGTCAAAACTGTGAAAGACCCTTTTAAAAAACACGTGCAATTCTAAATATCTATACCAAACTGATGTCATGAATCTGTGTTTGTCAAATGAGCATATAATGGATAAGACCATGATCTGAAGTCCTACAGAATTGGTTGGCTTTGAAATTTACTATAGGCATTTATTAGCTGTGTGACCAAGAGCACATTGTCCTCAGTAAGCTCACAGGAAGAGCATTCATTAAATGAAAGAATTAATGCGAGGCATTTAGAACATTGTTTCATCTAATGAATGGTCATGGGCCAGGTTCCTTGTTATGTGTTGTGTATTGACTGGCGACTGAAAAGGAGCTGGAACCTGACCTTTATTATAGTAAAGAAGAGACAAAAAGAAGCAAACACTTGAAAGTGCCTTGAGGAGCTGAACAGGTTACCACCAAGGGAGAGAAGAACACAGCTTGGAAGGAGGAGGAGAGAGGAGCAATTGACGGAGACAGTTGCGAACCTAACACTTCTCAGAAGAGATGATTTTAAAGTGAAAATTTATGGAGAAACAGGAGATACCAAAAAAAAAAAAAAAAAGGTCTAGGGTGGGGGAAGCTGACACAAGATGCCTCTAAAACAGGAAAACTCAGCAGCATGAAAGAGCACAAGTGTTAAAATGCTGAAAGGACAATAACATGGCTTGAGGGCGATAGTGTGGGGGTGAGAACAGAATCTGGCATGAAGAAAGTATCTTCAAATGCTTTTAGCTTTTATTCTTGACAATTTTAAGAGAAAGAAACAAGATAATGCATGAAGACCATCTAGTATAGTGCTTGAAACATAATGGGTGCTCAATCAACAGAATTAATTGTAGCTGTTATTTTTAGCAGTCCGAGTAGCTTTGCTATTTTCTGACAACAGTTTTTCTTGATTTTGGTCATAGGCAGAAGTGAGCAGTGGCTAGAGGCAAGGTCTTAGTTCCCAGACCGGAAGTCCTAACAACTGGCCCACAGAGACCAGCTGTGAGGGCCTGAGCCCCTCGTTTATGCCTGCTTTGTCGAGAAAGAATTCAGGTGAGGAGGTGGAAGGTAAAGAGAAAGGTAAAGATTATTGAAAAAGAAAAGTACATGCGGAAAGATGCATGGAACTCAGAGAGAGAATGGCACCTTTGGGAAGTTTAAATCCTTTAAAAGTGTTAGGTAGTTAGAATAGGAAAAAGGAGTCCAGAATGGCAACGGCTATAAGACAAGGAAGGGAAAAGCCCATGAAAATAGAACCAAGGAAGGTCTGAGGACTGGAATGGTGGCCTCAGGGAAAACAAGCCGCCCTCCTGGCTAGCCCAGATTACAGAGGACGGGCCCAGGGGCTGCCCAAATTACAGATAAAAAGAAGAACCCAAACTGGGCCGCGGGCTTTCCTCTCTTTGCGTCTTTTGGGTCAGCATGCCCTCGTGCCACAGGGGGTATTTTCCTTTACTTTCTAAACAAAACTGAGCTCTGCCACGGAGCTGTGACCCTGGCCCCCCCGAGGGCTGTACCACTGGTCCAGCCATGGCTTCAAATTCTTGTCGCCATGAGACAGAACCGGGGAAACTACACACTCCTCCGACAAAAAGGAGCAGTCTTCCGGGTCATTGTCTTCTTTCTGACCAATCATTTTTTTTTGACTCTGCTGATTTGCCTCGGGACCCCCCCACATTGTGCTGCACCCCTCAGTTAAGATGAATCCCACTGTGGAGACTTATGGCTGCTGCTGCTGCTGCTGCCAGGTCGCTTCAGTCGTGTCTGACTCTGTGCAACCCCATAGACAGCAGCCCACCAGGCTCCCCCGACCCTGGGATTCTCCAGGCGAGGACACTGGAGTGGGTTGCCATTTCCTTCTCCAATGCATGAAAGTGAAAAGTGAAAGTGAAGTTGCTCAGTCATATCTGACCCTCAGCAACTCCATGGACTGCAGCCTTCCAGGCTCCTCTGTCTATGGGATTTTCCAGGCAAGAGTACTGGAGTGGGGTGTGATTGCCTTCTCTGGGAGACTTATGGCAGAGGACAGCAAAACTTATATCCCCTGCCTTTTTGACCCCATAAAGGATTTTGTGCATGCATAGTGTCCCCTTTTTTAGAAAAGGCAGAGGAACCAGAGATCAAATTGCCAACATCCACTGGATCGTCGAAAAAGCAAGAGAGTTCCAGAAAAACATCTATTTCTGCTTTATTGACTATGCCAAAGCCTTTGACTGTGTGGATCACAANGGTTGTGTCCGACCCTTTGTGACCCCATGGGCTGTAGCCTGCCAGGCTACATGGAGATTCTCCAGGCAAGAATACTGAAGAGGGTTGTCATGCCCTCCTCCAGGGGATCTTCCCAATCCAGGTCATTACAACCTATGTAATATTTAGTGGTTGTACAATTATATGAAAAAGGAGGGGGGCGGGCAAAGAAACAATAGAATTACACAGAACACTTTAAAAAATAAATTGCCATTGGAATGTTAAAAAATAAATGGAAAGTAAGTGATAAAAGATGGAATCTTAAAATATCAGGAAGGAGCAAAGAACATGTTAAGTGAAAGTATGGGTAAATACAGTAATTTTCCTTCTCCTCTTCAGTTTTCTGTGTTATGTTTGACAATTGAAGCAGAAACGACAACTGTGTCTAATGTGGCTAAGTGTATATGAAGGAAATATTTAAGGCAACTATATTGTAAAAAAGAGAGGACAAAGATATATAAAGTGAGTTAAAATTTCTGTATGTCACTCAAGTTGGTAAAATAATGATACCCAAGTAGATTTTGATAAATTATGTGTCTATAATGTAAAACCTTAAAGCAACAAAAAAGGATTACTCACAGAAATTCACCTAACAAGACTGTAAAGGTATCAAAATGAAATCTTATAAAATATTCAAATAATCCACAGGAAGGTAGGATAACTAAAGCATATGCAAAAAAAGAGAATAGAAAAAAATTACAAAGGCAGACTTAAGACCTAACATTTCAGTCAATCATTATATTAAAAATAAATCACTCAGTGAAATGTTGTTGCTGAACCATGAAAAGATGCCAGGATTCTTGGCCTCCCGAGGAGAAGAATTCAGTCTGGGGCCAGAGACGAGGCTTGATCGCTCAGAGCTTTTGTGTAATAAAGTTTTATTAAAGCATAAAGGAGATAGAGAAAGCTTCTGACATAGGCATCAGAAGGGGGCAGAAAGAGTACCCCCCTGTTAGTCTTCAGCTGGATGTTACATAGTNATGCTGGGAGGGATTGGGAGCAGGAGGAGAATGGAATGACAGAGGATGAGATGGCTGGATGGCATCACCGACTCTATGAACATGAATTTGAGTAAACTCTGGGAGTTGGTGATGGACAGGAAGGCCCAGCGTGCTGCGATTCATGGGGTCACAAGGAGTCAGACACAACTCAGTGACTGAACTGAACTGAAGTGTCTCCTTTGCTCTAAAGATGGGGAGTGTGTGACTTCTTGATCTTTCAACAGGGTTTAGTCCCACTCTGTCTTTGCCATAAAAATGCCCAATGTCTGGTTATTTGCCCCATTACTATTGCTGGCTTTTATATCGGAGTGGGTTTGCTTGGAGAATCTCCATGGACAGAGGAGCCTGGCTGGCTACAGTCCATGAGGTCTCAAAGAACTGAACATGACTGAGCGACTAAGCACAAGCACAGATCTCAAAATATAGGCAGGAGTTCAGTGCTAAAGATGAAGTCCTGGAGTCCTTTGTCTCTTGCCTCAGTAAATGCAAACAGAGGGCTGGTGATACACGTCCTGCCTAAGCTCATCTTCTCACCCTAAGAGACTTGAACAGGAGGCCAGTTTTAAGTACCTCGCCTGGAGCCCATCTATCTCCTGCCTCAATCTCACTTTGAATGTCTCCTTTTGATGATGCTCTTATCTGTCTGTCTTTCTGTCAGTCTCCATGACTCTCCCTCTTGCTTTTTGTGCTTACCTTCAGAGTATCTGTATTAAGCTATCACACCCTCCAGATATTCTGCAGATAGTTGGTAGTCTCTTTGGAATATTTGTTTCTCAAAACATTTACGCTTTTACTTTAACTGAAGAGTTTTGCTTTATTTATTTATTAAAAGCTATTTTTAAAGAGAAAGGACTACACAAAAATTTTAAAATCGAGTGAGTTTGATAAGATACCCTCTATTTGGTACTGAGAGGAATGATCATAACTCTGATTATCTGACAAAATTAGGAGCCTTGGTCTTGTGAGTGGGATTTGGGAACGCCCCCAGATTCGTCCCTCTTCAAGCTCAGGGAGGCCTGCTCCTCTCTGCAAACTGTCATGAATGATTGATTTGAGATTGTGGATTCTTCAGAGCTTCTTCCAAACGAACAAAAGACAGTCATGCTTGGAGTCTTGATGGCATTTAGTCAGCCCTTTAATGTGATTCTAATGGTTTGTGTGTGTGTGTGAAAATTAACAGTAAATTCATTATGAAAACCCATTTTCCACAGGGTTGACACCAGCAAAAGCCTGAGGCAGCTCAGGGAATTCTGGGACATGCCATCTGTTTCACTGAACATAAGTCAGACCGTCCACATCCATGCTCACTCACTGGGGCTTAATAACTTCTTGCATAGCTCCTTTTCTCCTTGGGACATGCACACTCAGACACAGAAAACCATAAAGGCCAACTGTCTTCTTTAACCCTCCAAGGCTTAGTTAGATAAAGGGGAACTGTCAAGAGCCATAGCAACTAGCTATGTGAAAATAAAACAATAAGAAAAAGAAGAACGAAAGAAAAGAAGTCAGTTTTATGATTTAATTCAAGATCCTATTTTTCCCTGTATTGATGCTTTTGCATCAAATTTTTATGTATATTTAAAATAGAAGGTATAATTCGATTATACCTGCTCTGTTATTTTTTACTGTTAATAAGTTTGTTGAAGTGTAAATGCCCTCATATACTAATTGGGTGTTCTTTCTGTGACATATGCAAACTGACTTAGAAACTAACATATGCTGTTATTACTCATAATACATCAGCTTTGTCTGAAATATTTGTACCCAAAATTACCATTTGGCATGTCTCCAAATTCAAATCCACCTTCTGCCCTGAGATGAAATTCAAGGATTTGTTTTCTGTTTTATATATTTTGGAGAGGCTGCTTTCACTGCTATAATAAGGCGTGTTCAGTGTTTACATTATAATGACTATTTATGGAGGTTTAATATGTTGCTTGTTGCAAATCACATCCGACGGAAGCTTGGCAAAGCAGCGCAGAGATGTGGGACCACATTCAACTATATTTAACATCATATCATGCAGTTGATCTTTTGAAAATCTATGGTGCTAAATGATATTTATCATAATCTTACTCTTTCATCTTTTGCTTTGTAGAAGTTAAAAATGCTTCTGTCTTATGGTATCTTTGCCAACAATTTACTAAGGTAAAAAGACAATGAGAGAATCTAAAATCAACGGTTTGGTTTTTTCAATTTTTTATTGGAATATAAGTGCTTCACAGTTTTATAAAGTAATTTGTTTCTGCTATACAATGGAGTGAATCAGCCATGTGTATACAGATATTCCCCTCTTCCTGGATCTCCCTCCCACTCCTTCCCTCATCCCAGCCAGCTAGGTCATCACAGAGAACAGAGCTGAACTTGTGTGCTTTATAGCAGGTTTCCACTAGTTATTTGACATGTTGTAGTTCACTTCATGCATTGGAGAAGGAAATGTCAACCCACTCAAGTGCTCTTGTCTAGAGAATCCCAGGGATCGGGGAGCCTGGTGGGCTGCCGTCTGTGGGGTCGCACAGAGTTGGACACGACTGAAGCGACTTAGCAGCAGCAGCAGCAGCAGCAGTGTATACATGTCAATCTTATTCTCCCAATCTGTCCCACCCTCTCCTTTCCAACCCTAATCTCATTCAGCCTCCCCAGTTTGAGCATGTGTCCACATGCCTCTTCTCTAAATTTGCCTCTTTATTCCTTCCCTGGACGTAGATTCATCTGTACCATTTTCTGGATTCCACATATATGGATTCATATATGATGTTTGTTTTCCTCTTTCTGACTTACTTCACTCGATATGACAGACACTATGTCCACACATGTCTGTACAAATGACCCTACTTGGTTCCTTCTCGTGGCTAACATTCCATTGTATATATGCACCACAGCTTTATCCTCTCACCTGTCAGTGGACATTTGGGTCATTTCCTTGTCCTGATTATTGTAAATATGCTGCATTGAACACTGGGATATTGTTGGGGAAATAAACTATAAGTAGTCTCGTTGAGGCTTCAGAAGCAAAAAGCGGAGCGGGCCTCTGATTTTGCTTCTGACCTACCTGGACACTGCCCTGATTACTGCTGTGTATGTGCCAGCCACACCTGCTGTGAGTTTTGGAAGAGAAACATAACAGGTAGAAAGGAAGCACAATAGATAGGAAGTGGATCTTGGAATTTGTTACATCCCTAGAGGAGGTCTTCCCCTGTGGCTCAGCTGGTAAAGAATCCACCAGCAATGTGGGAGACCTGGGTTTGATTTCTGGGTTGGGAAAATCCCCTGGAGAAGGGAAAGGCTACCCACTCCAATATTCCAGCCTGGAGGATATAGTCCAAGTGGTCACAAAGAGTCAGACACGACTGAGCCGCTTTTACTCACTAGAGGAGGTCTGGCCAACCACTCCCTGGACTTAGCAACATTCCAAGATCTGCAGAACAAAGCAAACAGCATTATAAAAGTTAACATGATACCAGAGCTGCAGTTTTGCTCGCAAACTAATAATGATATTGGTTTGTGGCCTGGGGATTATAAGCAGGGGCCGAGAGACAGCAGTCCGATCGCACCCGTGGAGCAGACGCACTGCCTGGGATCTTTTCCCAATTGGAACTTCGGACTGCGGTCACATGGAACCTCCCAGCATTGTTTAAGTCTGGATGTCGGCAAATCCAATTTGGTGATGTGTGTATCATTGCTCTCTTCTGCTGTTTCTATTTCTTGTTTTCTTTTACTGTTAGTACATTGAAGGTAGACTAGATAGTTCTCTAGTAAATATTTGCATGATTTATTTGCATATAGCAAGTGGCTTATCTTGTTAACAAATCCTTTGAACCTGAGACAGAAGTAAACACTTTGGCAAAACAAATACATGTATCCTTTTGAATTTTTGTTTTCTCAGGGTATATGAGGAACAGTGAGATTGCTCAGTCATGGTAACTATAATTTTAGTTTTCTAAGGAACCTCCATGCTCTTTTCCACAGTGGCTGCATCAGTTTGCATTACCACCAACAATACAAGAGGGTTCCCTTTTCTCCACATCCTCTCCAGCATTTGTTTGTAGACTTTTTGGTGATAGTCATTCTCACTGGGGAGAGAGGTCAATGGCACCCCGCTCCAGTACTCTTGCCTGGAAAATCCCATGGATGGAGGAGCCTGGTAGGCTGCAGTCCATGGGGTCAAGAAGAGTTGGACACGACTGAGCAACTTCACTTTCACTTTTCACTTTCATGCATTGGAGAAGGAAATGGCAACCTACTCCAGTTTCTTGCCTGGAGAATCTCAGGGATGGGGGAGCCTGGTGGGCTGCCGTCTACAGGGTCGCACAGAGTCGGACACGACTGAAGCAATTTAGCAGCAGCAGCAGCATTCTCACTGGTGTGAGGTGGTACCTCACTGTAGTTTTGATTTGTATTTCTCTAATAATTAGTGATGTTTAACATCTTTTCATGTGTTTGTTAGCCATCTGTGTGTCTTCTTTGGAGAGATGTCTTTTTAGGTTTTCTGGCCTTTTTTCTTTGATTGGGTTGTTTGTTTATGTGATACTGAGCTGTGTGAGTTGCTTATTTATTTTGGAGATTAACCCTTTGTCAGTTGCCTCATTTGCAGTTATTTTCTCCCATTCTGAGGGTTCTCCTTTCATCTGGTCTATGGTTTTCTTTGCTGTGCAAAAGCTTTAAAATTTAATTAGGTCTCATTTGTTTTACTTTTATTTTAATTTTCATTACTTTAGGAGGTGGGTCAGAAAAGATTTTGCTGTGATTTATGTCAAAGAATGGCCTTCCTATGTTTTTCTCTAAGAGTTTCACCGTGTCCTCATACATGTAGATCTTTAATACATTTTGAGTGTATTTTATGTATGATGTTAGGGCACGTCCTAATTTCATTCTTTCACATCCACCTGTACAGTTTTCCCAGCACCACTCATTAAAGGGGCTCTATTTTCCCCTTTGTGTATCTTTGCCTGCTTTGTCATAGGTGCCCACAGGTGCCCAGGCTTATCTCTGGACTTTCTATCTTGTTCCATTGGTCTATATTTCTGTTTTTGTGCCAGTGCCATACAGTCTTAATTACTGGTTTGTAGTATTCTCTGAAGTCAGAGAGCCTGATTGATCCAACCACGTATTTCTTTCTCAAGATTGCATCGGCTATTCGGGGCTGTTTTTCTTGCAAATCGTAAAGTTTTCTTGTTCTAATTTTGTGAAAAATGCCATTGGTAATTTGATAGCAATTGCATTGAATCTGTAGATTGCTTTGGGTAGTATAGTCATTTTCACAATAATGAACCTTCCAATCCAAGAGCATGATATATCTCTCCATCTGTTTGCTCATATTTGTTTTCTTTCGTCAATGTCTTATAGTTTTACAAGAACAGATCTTCTGCCCCATTAAGTTGGTTTATCCTAGGTATTTTATTTATTTCAATGCAATGGTAAATGTGATTGTTTCCTTAATTTCTCTATCTGATCTTCCCTTGTTAATGTATAAGAATGTGAGGGATTTCTGTGCATTAATTTTGTTTTGTTCAGCTTTACCAGGCTTCCCTGGTGGCTCAAATGGTAAAGAATCCTCCTGCAATGCGGGAGACATGAGTTTCATTCCTGGGTGAGGAAGATCCCCTGGAGGAGGACATGGCAACCCACTCAAGTATTCTTGCCTAGAGAATCTCCATGGACAGAGGAGCCTGGTGGGCTACACTCCACAGGGTGGCAAAGAGTCACACACGACTGAGTAACTAACACTTTCACTTCCTTTCATTTTCAACTTTACCAAATCTTTTGATTAGCTATAGAAGTTTTCTGGTGGCATCTTTAGGATTTTCTATGTATGTCACCTGCAAAAAGTTTTGCTTCTTTGCCAATTTGGATTCCTTATACTTCTTTAAAAAAAAAAATTAGTTTATTTTTAAAAATTAGAATGTGATTACTTTATAATATTGTGATGATTTTTGCCGTGTATGAACATGAATCGACCATAGGTATACATGTGTCTCCCCCATCTTGAACCTCCCTCTCACCCACCTCTCCACCCTGTACCTCTGGGTTGTCCCAGGGCACTGGCTTTGGGTGCCCTGCTTCATGCATCAAACCTGCACTGGTCATTCATTCTACATAATGTACATGTTTCAATGCTGTTCTTTCAAATCATCCCATCCTCCACTTCTCCCACTGAGTCCAAAAGTCTGTTCTTTATATCTGTGTCTCCTTTGCTGCCCTTAATGTAGGAATTCAGTACTGTTTTTCTAGATTCCATATATATGTGTTCATATACAGTATTTGTCTTTCTTTTTCTGAGTAACTTCACTCTGTATTGTAGGCTCTAGGTTTATCCACCTTATTAGAACTGACTCCTGTGTTCTTTTCCAAAACAGAAGAATATTCCATTGTGTGTGTGTGCCACAACTTCCTTATCTAGTCATCTACCAATGAACACCTAGGTTGCTTCCATGTCCTAGCTACTGTAAAGCAGTGCTGCAATGAACTTTGGGGTACATTTGTCTTTCATTTCTAGTTTCCTTGGGGTGTATGCCCAGCAGTGTGGTTGCTGGGTCATAATCAGTTCTATTACCAGTTTTTTTTTTTAAGGAATCTCCACACTGTTCTCCGTAGTGGCTGTACCAGTTTTCATTCCCACCAACAAATGTAAGAGGGTTCCCTTTTCTCCTCACTATCTCCAGCATTTATTGTTTGAAGACTTTTTTGATGATGGCCATTCTGATCAGAATGAGATGATACCTCATTGTGGTTTTGATTTGCATTTCTCTAATAATGAGTAATGTTGAGCACTTTTTCATGTGTTTATTAACCACCTGTATGTCTTTGGAGAAATGTCTGTTTAGGTCTTTTGCCCACTTTTTGACTGGGTTGTTCACCTTTTTGGTATTGAGCACATGAGATGCTTATATATTTTGGAGATTATTTGTCAGTTATTTCATTTACTATTATTTTCTCTCATTCTGAAGGCTGTCTTTTTCACCTCACTTATAGTTTCCTTAGTTGTGCAAAATCTTTAAAATTTAATTAGGTCATATTTTTAAATTTTTGTTTTTATTTCCACTTCTCTGGGAGGAGGACCATATAGGATCTTCCTGTAAGAATGTCAAAGAGTGTGTCACCTATGTTTTTTCCTAAGAGTTTTATAGTTTATGGCCTTATATTTAGGTCTTTAATCCATTCTGAATTTATTTTTGTGTATGCAAAAAGGCAAAGGAGAAAAGGAAAGATATACCCATTTGAATGCAGAGTTCCAAAAAATAGCAAATAAAGATAAGAAAGTCTTCTTAAGTAAATAGTTTAAAGAAATAGAGGAAAAGAAAACTACAGGCTAATATCACTGATGAACATAGATGCAAAAATCCTCAACAAAATTCTAGCAATCAGAATCCAACAGTACATTAAAAAGATCATACATCATGACCAAGTGGGCTTTATCCCAAGGATGCAAGGATTCTTCAATGTGCACAAATCAATCAATGTAATACAACACATTAACAAATTGAAAAATAAAAGCAATGTGATTATCTCAATGGATGCAGAGAAAGCTTTTGATAAAATTCAACTTTGATTTATGATAAAAACTCTCCAGAAAGCAGGAATAGAAGGAACATACCTCAACATAATAAAAGCCATATATGACAAACCCACAGCAAACATTATCCTCAATGGTGAAAAATTGAAAGCATTTTCCCTAAAGTCAGGAATAAGACAAGGGTGCCCATTTTCACCACTACTATTCAACATAGTTTTGGAAGTTTTGGCCAGAGCAATCAGAGCAGAAAAAGAAATAAAAGGAATCCAAATTGGAAAAGAAGAAGTAAAACTCTCNTGGGCTTTCTATTTTGTTCCATTGATCTATATTTCTGTCTTTGTGCCAGTACCATACTGTTTTGATGACTTTGCCTTGTAGTAGAGCCTGAAGTCAGGCAGGTTAATTCCTCCAGTTCCATTTTTCTTTCTCAATATTGCTCTGGCTCTTTGAGGTTTTTTTGTATTTCCATACAAATTGTGAAATTATTCATTCGAGTTCTCTGAAAAATACCGTTGGTAGCTTGATAGGGATTGCATTGAGTCTATAGATTGCTTTGGTTAGTATAATCCTTTTCACTATATTGATTCTTCCAATCCATGAATATTGTATATTTCTCCATCTATTTGTGCCCTCTTTGATTTCTATAACCAGTGTTTTATAGTTATATATATATAGGTCTTTAGTTTCTTTAGGTACATATATTCCTAAGTATTTTTTTGTTTGTTTGTTTTTGCAATGGTGAATGGAATTGTTTCCTTAATCAAACACCATGACTAAGTGAGCTTCCTCCCAGGGTTGTAAGGATTCTTCAATATTCATAAATCAAGCAATGTAATACAGCACATTAACAAATTGAAAAGTAAAAGCCATATGATTATCTCAATAAATGCAGAGAAAGCTTTTGACACAATTCAACATCCATTTATGATAAAAACTCTCCAGAAAGCAGGCATAGAAGGAACATACCTCAACATAATANTATGAAGGGCATAGACTAAGAGAAAAAAAAAAAAGAATTACTTTCCATGAAGTGATAAAGTAATGATAATATAAGGCAAAAAATCAGTCTATCATTTAATTAATATTTTTAATTTGTTCACTTTTAAGACATAATGTTTGAATTTAGCTTAATGTATAACTCTAAAAATTGCTGGGCAGGCTATTTCAAAAATGAAATAGTATTAGTAAAAATACAGCATTATGGCTTTCAAACCACTTTCATATATATTCACCTGCTCCTTTTAACCTTCTTATGATGTCATTTTATTATAAAGGAAGACATAAATTAGAGATGTTAAGTGACTTGCCCATAGTCCCACACAGCTGAGATTGGAAATGAGATCTTCTGACTCTCTCCAGTGCTCTTATGGGAAAAGAACAACAACAACAACAACAACAACAAAAACCTCTTTACTGTAACTATAGCTTACTTTGAAAGGTTATTGAATAGATTCTATGATTATTCCATGTTGTAGTTTCATCAGTATTTCATCAATAATTTCAAGGTATATTGAAAATACTCATATAAGAGCTCAAGAAATTATAATGTTTAATTCATATTATAAACTAAAGAAACTCTGCTAAATTAACTAAATTAGACAGAGGTAGGTTTCAGGTCAACACAAAGAAAGATTTTACAATAATTAAAATTGGCTCAAATAATGGGGAGGAAATTGGCTATGTTTCCCAAATTGTTCAAATAGAAGAGATTCTCACATCTCAGAGAGTACAGACAGTGACATCTAAATTTCTGTCTCATTTCGAGAGTCTGAGATTCTGGGTCATGTCCTGAACTGTCTTTAGTAAAACAACCAAAGAATTCTGTTATACCTCTTTGAAGTTGTGGACACTTAATAACACTAGGAGGAAATTCATTCCCAGAATTTCAATAAGATGTGTATAAGAGACAGATTCAATACTGCTGTTCNTTAGTAAAACAACCAAAGAATTCTGTTATACCTCTTTGAAGTTGTGGACACTTAATAACACTAGGAGGAAATTCATTCCCAGAATTTCAATAGAAGCTCATTAGGCTTTGGGATTAATTCACTAATTAAGTAAATAGCTGCTTTTATCACAGTCTGTCTACAATGTGAAATGGAAAAGTATTTAAGGAAAACACTTCTCTGAGAGAACCAGAGAGACACAGTTCTTGTGTAATTATATAGAGTTTTAAAATTAGATAATGACATCAAATTTGGGGCAATATGCAAATCTGACAAAACGCTTTGAATTATATGAGTAGTAGTAAAACAGCTAAAGTGAACCACATGGATGTAGAAGGACTTTGTTTTTTAAGAATGAAACATTTTTCCATATCTAGATATGATTTTAAAAATTGATCTATATAATATTGTATCCTGTGTTGTTTCAGTATGTAATACTTGAGAGTGCTGATTTTTAAGGGCACCATAATATTGCCAACAGCTTTATTACTATTTAATTTCTTTTCCATTTTTTTCCTTCATCATAAATAGCAATCAGTTAATGCCCTGAAGCAGGAAGACTGCACAGCCATTGTGATTGTAACCCAGCCTGGCAGTGTACCTACAGTCTTTCTTTTTCATAGATTCTCAGATTATTTGGAATATAAAGGTATTTCTGTCAAAACTCTGTCATATAAGTGGACTCCATGGATGAAGTAGGTGTTTCATAAAATATACTCTTTTTTATATTTATAGCATAGATTTATAATTTCTGAATGTATCTTTTTTTTAAAAAAGAAAGTATTTCTGTATATTTTCTTTAGAATTTATAGAATATAATGGATAAAGACAGGTTTGTCAAAAGAAGCATTCTTNATACTCTTTTTTATATTTATAGCATAGATTTATAATTTCTGAATGTATCTTTTTTTTAAAAAAGAAAGTATTTCTGTATATTTTCTTTAGAATTTATAGAATATAATGGATAAAGACAGGTTTGTCAAAAGAAGCATTCTTAGAATATTCATTAAAGAGATGATGTTAAAGTTTCTAAGGATGTGAAAAATGTGCATATTTATAGTTGGAGGAGTTTTATGGTGCAATAGAAATATTATGGAACTTTAAAGTGATTAAAGATCACAGGGTGAATCTAATGCTAAGTAAGTGGCAATAGTGATAGATGTATAATACAGAATCTTCCATACAGTGTTTTTTCCCTGCATATATTCATAATGGCCATTTGAGTAACAGCTAAAACATCCTTCATTTTGATATTTCTGGAATATATTGTGACAACCTGAGCTTCCAAAAGTACATCCATTTTCTCACTTGATGTCGTTTTACTTGATAAAGAATTTTAATAAGTTACCCAAAGTTAAATAACAATAGCACATGATCTTGTATGGGTTCAGGCTCATTCTTGGTCTCCACTTTCCTCCATGTCTCACAGAATTTAATTAACTGTCTGGTATTTGATTTTTTTTAATGGGAGCCAGTCATTATCTCTGAAATTATGTCAAGGGGTATCCAGGAATTGGCTCGAAAGTCAATTAATTAGACAGCGGTCTCTGAAGATTTGAAGCCATTCAAGTAAGAAAAAATATATATCATGTATAACTGACTTACTTTTTTGTACAGCAGAAACTCCAATTTTAAAAAAGACCATATCAGAGACCATACAAATGAAAAGAAAAAAATTAATATCTACTATGTATCAAGCATACTTATATGAACATATTTTCCCCCACAGCCCTTTGATGTTGGTATCTTCATCTGGACAGACAATGTTGTTGAAATTCAAGTCAAATAACTGAGACATGACAGAACTGGAATAGAAGCCCATTATTGTATAATTATCAAATCCATACTCATTTCACTATGCTATCTTGTTCCTCTCCAAAGAAGCCAAGAGTCCTATTTAGATAGACACATTAAGAAAAAAAAAAATCCCATATTTATCTTACCTACAATTCCCTGTTTTGAAAAATTAAATCACATAATTTGCAATCATACTCATCTCCCAGACTTTTTCTTAGTCTTCCAATCTAATGGCCTATTAAGGGTTTTTTTTTCACTTTTACAATAATTCTTGTTCATGTCAGGTTTAATACTGCTCCAAATATGATGTTGCCTCTAGCACTATCAGTTTACTCTCAAAAGACATGAACATCAGGGAAATGGGTTGAAACATCACAGCGTGCCTCTCCTTTCCTGGGGAACTCTAAGCCTCTCATGGTACACCCTACATAATTCACTCCAGCTGGTGAAAATTAACAAGTCAATGCCCTTCCATAAATTACTTTACTCTAAATCAGTATTCAATTTATTGGAGCTCTAATAAAATAGGCTGACTAAAGAGCACACAATTTTGTCCCCCTTACACAGCTAATGTTGGCTTAATCCTTAAATGGATCTTAAATTCAATTCAGTGAATGCTCCAGTATATCAGACAGTTGATAATGTCTTGTGAGACATGAGAAAAGGATCAGCCAGAACTGAACTTGACTTTAATACAAGACCATGTTCTATTATTGTTTAACTTTGGGTATTTCTCCCCTAGGAGGAGGACAGAGGAGAACTAACCAGCTCCAGGACCAAGGTAAGAGGGGAGTTTTCTTTCAAAAGAATGGGTTCCATTTATTTGAAGGAAACCCCTCCCCCACCTATTTTTAATCCTTTTTTCTTTATACATTTATATTTTTTAACTTAACAGGATTAAGAAACCAGCTTGCCACCTGTGCATAATCTTATTTGAATACCCACATACAAATGTAACAGCAGAATAGAAAAACCTTCACACATCTTATCAGTTATATGCTAAGGTTTTTTATCATCATTAAACATCAGTGCCAGTCTGCTATTAAGGATTAGATTCTTATATAGGTCTTAGGAAATTGTCATCAGTTTGGAATTTTATTACATGAAAAATATGGATGGTAACTGACAATCAAACCAAAATGGATAAATAAGGTTGCAAAAATTTTGGTAAAATCCAAAGTGTTTCTATAGAAAATATATTATTAAGAAATTTTTTACTTTAAATAAGCAGCTGATGTAATTTAAATGATATACAATTATAAGTATGGTCAGGTTAGACTTGGTGTGAAGTAATATATATTAGTGAAATTTTTAGGTACCTTTTGAAAGCTGTGGTTAGAAAAATCTAAGAGGAAAGAGAGGTAATATTGCTTCAACTAGTATTTTTCCATGCTTATAGGAGCACTTACCAGGCCTCTTGCATTGCTATTAATGGTTTCCAGTGTTACTTCTCATGTTTTATGTTGTTATCATAAACATGACATGAGTATTTCCTGAATTTAATACCCTATTTCAAATTGGTCCCTCCATAGGGGAGAAGTGTAAAGTGAGAAACAAGTGAAATCTAAAGTGAGAATTTATAAAACATTCAGAATTTGAGATATTTGAAGAAGTCTTATGGATTATGGAGGGATCAATTCCCAGATTCTATCCAGTAATATATTTGGTTATTGTTACTCTCAAGAAGGCTAGATCTTATGTGACTCAAACAGATTTTAAGAAAGCTCTAGGATCATATAACTAAGACATTCGTGGATCAAGAAGGAAATTTTAGAAGAAAAATAAAAAAGGAAATGTGCAGCAAGAATGCAAAGTCAAGCAGTGAGTTGCTAGTAAATAATCATCTTTCAGAAGCAGTTTTTTCTTTGTTACAGATATGTTTAGAATCTTGACATCAGCTTAAAATTTGATTTTGGAGGTTTAGTGAAAGAAAGTCACTTCAGAAGGATATATTATTGTTAGAGATTGTTGCCTTCTGAACAGGAACCATACTAGTCGTGTAAACTTGATTTTATACCAACATTTATGTAGATTAATGATATTGCCTTGTCGTGCTGTTGTTTCAGTCACGTATGACTCTCTCAATACTATGGACTGTAGCCCATCAGCCTCCTCTGTCTGTGGAATAATCCAGGCAAGAATACTGGAGTGGGTTGTGATGCCCTTCTCCAGAGAGCCTTCCTGACCCAGGTGATCGAACCCAAGTTTCCTGTGGTACACACATTCTAGGCAGATTCTTTACCACTGAGCCAATGGGGAAGGCCAATGATATTGCAATGGTCACCAAATCCAAAAACCTAATTATTGAACTTTTAGCAGATAAAATATTTTGTCAGATAGAACTTAACTTTGGCTTTCTCACTCACTGACTCTCTTAGTGAAAAGTATAGGCTATATTTAAGGTACATTATTTATTCCTAATGTATTTATTCCTGAATTTTATCATGCCAGATACATGAATTGCTTAAGCAAAAAAAAAAAAAAAGTCACAATATCTTTAGTGAAATATTGATGTGTTAGAATTTGACACACACACAGACATTAGCTATGTCAGGCAGATCTGTTATATACTTTGAATTCTTATGAAATATATCATGATAATCTCATTCTAAGAAANTGTCTCTTTCAATTCTGGTTTCCTTGGTGTGTATGCCCAGCAGTGGGATTGCTGGGTCATAAGGCAGCTTTTATGGGTGCACTTTGTGACATGGTGAGAGAAGGGGTTTAAGATTGATGTATTTGGTGGGCTACAACATTGGGAGGGACAACATTGTAAAAGCCTGGATGAGGTACCCTCAGTAAAGATAACTGTGTCCTAAAGAAACCATTTTCTTCAGGAAAAAGAAAACAAATAAACAAAACACCACACACCAGAAAACCAGTGAAGAGGCCTTCAGTCTTCAGGATATTCCAGGAAATGTAGGATGATAGTGGAGGAAGTATTTCCTTCTGTAGTACCTTACACAGGCTCGAGAAAATATCCTGTTTCAAAGAACAGAAAAACCCTGAAAGGTCTCCAGCATTATAACATAATTCCCAAGTCACACCAGCTTCCTGCCTTGTCCACAGGCCAGCGAGTAGCTTCTTCCAACCCGGCCATTACTTTGCGTCTATCTACACAGAACAGTAAAGACTTCTTTGTGTGTGTGATGTTGACTTTGCCCTTGAAAACATACATCCTGTCTCACGCAGAGACATGGTGTCACGTGGATTGCTTTTCTTTGCCCACGTAGTCTCCTGTGGGGTTGTGCCTGGCTTCTGGTAGCAGGGGAATGAGAAGTGAGGAGTGGTCTGATGCTCTCTTACTCTTTAGATGGGCTACGGCAAAACCGGTCAGTACGCACGGGGCATCCTCACGAGGCTGTACAGTCGTGCGTTCATCATGGCGGAGCCGGATGGGTCCAATCGCATAGTGTTTGTCAGCATCGACATAGGCATGGTATCCCAGAGACTCAGGCTGCAGGTAAGTGATTGGGGTGAGAAACAGTTGCCGTGGTTTAAAGGCAAAGCCTGCAGGTGAATTTAACTAATAACTAAACTCTCCTGGGTTTCTCACTCAGTGAATTTCCACTACCCTCAGGATTATAAGCTCTTGACAATCCAGCTGATAATCAAGTGAGGAGGATGAGCCTCATTATTCCATTGTAAGTCAGCTTGGTCAGAACTTGCTTTCCATACTGCTGATGGCTTGTCATCATTATGAATGCAAATATATTTCACAAGCTTATTGTGTCCCAGGTTACTTTCCTGTACACTGTCATTTAATCTTCCTTTTTAGAAGTCTGAGAGAGCCAGTTAATTACTATCCTTTCCTTCAAGGTTTTAGACAATTGAAAATAGTTGCAAGGAATGAAAGAGAATTCAAGTGCAACTCTAAGATGAAACTGGCCATCAACTGCTGAAGCTGGGTGAAAGGCATATTGTACTATTCTGATGTGTACATGTTTGAAAATGTCCATAATAAAATTTAGAAGAATACAACATTAGCCCTCTTAATCTCTAAACTGTATTGTACAATATCACAGGGCCTGTGAGTTTCCCCCAATTTAGATCATGTTACCCCACTGTGGGAAAGATGAACTCAGCAGCAAGGTACCTGGAAGTCCTGGGCGGGCAGCTTGTAAAATGCAAGGGGTAAAGGAGGGAGAGATAAATAGTGACAGACAGATGGGCTTCCAAGTCTGTCTCTCAACCAATTTCTAGACCCTGATCCAATTATATTTTCTCCAGGGATCAGGACACAGAAAGAAAGTATACTCTCAGTGTCTTTTCACATATTCACACATGTGAGAAAGAGGAGCGTCTAGAACATCCAGAATGATGACCATCAAATATCCTCTACTCAGTGTCATGTTCTATCAGTCTCCCCAAATAAACCCTTGCTCCTCTTGTGTGAAAGGGCTGTGTGAAGGAGCCCGGAAGAGGGATGACGAGAGAGCTTAAAAACCCGTCTCCAGCGTCACCCACTTATGGGGAGTAGGGTGGGAGCCTCTCCTATCTCTGGAAACATGCTGAGCAGAGAAGGCAGTGCTTTTCCAAGCCCTGCACTTGACACAACTATGAGGTGGATCTGTTGTTATCCCCAATTTATAGATAAGGAGACTGAATCTTAGAGAAGGTTGAGTAACTTTCCAAAGTTCATGCAGTTAGCAAATGGTAGAGCTGAATTCTGAACGCATATATATGCCTGGTACCAGAGCCTACATTCTTAAAAGGAGGTCGTTCTGTTATCTTGGAGAGCACTGACTTTTTGCAAGGCACTTTGTGGGTCACTTCAGGCAGCACACAGCTGAATGAATCATAAGCCATGTTGATGAACTCACTACCTAGTTGGGGGATTAGAGGAAGGACTGTACCAGAAATACACAAATAACTTTAATTTATTGGAGTAAAGGACAATGGTTTATTATAGGTATCTATTCATGAGTAATAAATAGCTCCTCCCAAATAGGGACTTAATGAACGTCTGTTGTTTTATCTCATCATTCTGTTGATGAGGAATTCAGAGCTGGCTTAGCTAGGTGGTTCTGAATTAGGGTAGTTGGCAGTCAAAGTGTTGGCAAAGGCTGCAGTCATCTGAAGGTTCAAGTAGGCTAAAAGAGCCGCTTTCAGGATGATCCACTCTTGTGGCTACTGACCATTTCCTCACTGTCTATATCCTCATGACAGAGCAACTGGCCTCGCTTATAGTGAGTAACTCAAAAGAGCAGTGGAAAAGACACTTGAATGGGTAGTTTTATTTATTTAATATTTGTTGTTATTTATTTATTTGGCTGTACCGGCTCTTACTTGCAGCATGTGAGATCTAGTTTCCTGATCAGGAACTGAACCCAGGTCCCCTGCATTGGGAGCATGGAGTCTTGGGCCCTGGACGACCTGGGAAGTCCCTGAAAGAGCAGAATTGGTTGATTTGGGGGAGAGAGCTATCAGATCAAGGGGACAGCTTGATTTGTACATGTACAAATCATCCACAGAAACACAGGGAGAAATGCAAATGGAGATATGCCTGGAAGATTTCTTGGTCATAATTTGTAGGTCTCTGGAATGCTTGGTTTTTTATGATTCTGGGTGATGGAGATTCTTAGAAAACTTTTGCAAGGGAGTGATGCAAACACAGTTCTGCTTTAGGATGATTAATCAGACAGTGATGTTTGAGGTGGGTTGAAATAGACCAGAGCTAGAGGTGAAGACGCACAGTGGGAGAGTCCTTAAATTAACATCAAGGCTTTACTGATGAGAGTTCAGTTGGGAAAACAGTAATCACACCAGGCATTTCAAACAGGGGATAAGGTATGGGGAGATTTCCCGAGGTGTTAGAAGGCTAAAAGAACTGGAAAGGGAAACCAGCACTGCAGGAAGGATTTCCACTTTTCCTGGCAACTCCCTCTGTATTGTGTAATGCTGGCAGAAAAGTCTTGAGCCAGTGGGACGGCAGTGAGACTATACGGCACTAGGAAGTCAGATGTTAATGTGATTTGGGGATGAGTTGGCATAAGAACTAATGCTTAACATAGTTCCTGTGATAAATCAGGTATTATTCTAAGTGCTCCATATACATTAGTTCATTTAATCCTCCAAAAAACCATATGAGGGACATACTACTATTATGTCATTTGACAGATTGGGAAACTGAGTTTCAGAGGACCGAGTAACTTTTCCAAGGGTACACAGCTAGGAACCGTCAGAACTGGGATTCAAACACTGACGTCTTCCTGCTGGAGAGTATGGTCATACCACAGCACTATACTGTTTTTCTGAGGAATCAAAACTGGTTCTGATTGGGAAATGGTGGGTCATTAAGTAGAAATAAGACTTCAAACCTCTGCCCTCTACCTTTGGGGGTGGAGTATGGAGGGGATGGGGATTTAATATGTTGGGTTAGAGACCACTATCCAGTCAATAGTTGGCACCATTTAACCATCTCTTCCAATTTTTACTTCCCCCTGCAATCTGAGACCCAGACGAAAGACTTTGAAATGAACCCACTTACTTATCCCAAGTTAATCCAAGGGGGAAGTGTGAAAAATAAATCTTAACTAGACTAGTGCCATTAAGTTTATTCTAACACCCGGTTTTAGTCAGGTTCTCAGTCTCATCTTTAAGAGTGATGACATTTTCAGCATGGAGAAAAGATTAAAGAAAAGATCTCCAAGCAGTGATGCTGGACAGGAAAACAGAATGACTTTTCTAGCTTTCTATGTCATGTTTCCAAGAGTGTCAGCAATAGGAAATGGAATGGAAACAGAAGTCAGACAATTGAGCTATAGACATTAATATAACTTCATAGGTCTATGATAAAAATACCCCTCCTTTCACGAAGTAGGAAACATGCTACTTATAATGGTTATTGGCAGGCATTGTTATTAGATGATGGACTCTAATTTTTTTCTTTTTTCCAGAAGTCTCACATGTCTGACTTCATCTCAGAGACTATAGTTTAGGATAAGATTTCTGTGAGCTGTTTGTAGTCTTTTCATTTTAAAATTCAAGATTCATAATTTCTATGTTTTTAAGAGCTTGATTCTTGCATAGAATGTACTTAACGTACTTAATTCAAAAAATCCTGTTACAGTTCATTAGAAATAAAAATGGGTAGGACAGTTCAGTTCAGTTCAGTTGCTCAGTCGTGTCCGACTCTTTGCGACCCCATGAATCACAGCACACCAGGCCTCCCTGTTCATCACCATCTCTGGGAGTTCACTCAAACTCACGCCCATCGAGTCCGTGATGCCATCCAGCCATCTCATCCTCTGTCGTCCCCTTCTCCNTGACCTTTTCCAGCCCTGTGGCCACTGCTGAGTTTTCCAAATTTGCTGGCATATTGAATGCAGCACTTTAACAGCATCTTCATTTAGGATTTAAACTCGCTCAGCTGGAAATTGATCATCTCCACTAGCTTTGTCCTTAGTAATCCTTGACTTCACACTACAGGCTGTCTGGCTCTAGCTTAATGACTGCACGATGGTGGTTATCTGGGTCATTAAGGTCTTTTTTGTATAGTTCTTTTGTGTATTCTTACCACCTTGTCTTAATCTCTTCTCTTTCCATTAGGTCCTTACCATTTCTGTCATATGTTTTCTCCATCTTTGCATGAATTATTCCCCTTTGCATGAATTATTCATCTTTGCATAATATCTCTGATTTGGTTTGCCATATATGGCCTTTATTATGTTGTAATAGTTTCCTTCCATGCTCACTCTGGAGAGGTTTTTATTCTTTAAGCCATAAACGGGTGTTGAATTTTGTGAAAAATTTTTTCTGCATCTACTTAGATGATCATTTTTATTTTTTAGTCTGTTAATATGCTTTATCTTACTGATTGATTTGTGTTATATTGAAGAATCCTTGCATTCCTATGATACATCTCATTTGATCATGGTGTATGATCCTCTAAATGTGTTGTTGGATTCTGTTTGCTAGTATTTTGTTGAGATTTTTTTATGCCTATTGTTCATCAGTTATATCGATCTGTAATTTGATTTCTTTGTAATAATTCTGTCTGATTTTGGAGTTTACTTTTTTTTTTCTTTTAACTGTTAACATTTTGGTAAGAATATTCAGGGACACTCATGACTCCTGCCAGTTGCTTTCCCTGACAATGTTATTTTCAAGAATCAACAATATTCCTTGAGGTTAAACACTAGCTGGATATGCTATTGTTTACATGATCTGATTTTGATTCAGTGAAGATGTGTATAAGAGACAGCCTCCCTNTTCAGGGACACTCATGACTCCTGCCAGTTGCTTTCCCTGACAATGTTATTTTCAAGAATCAACAATATTCCTTGAGGTTAAACACTAGCTGGATATGCTATTGTTTACATGATCTGATTTTGATTCAGTGATCTTATTAACTCTTCCAAAATCTAGAACATTTAACCTGTTTACACAAATTACAATTTATGAGATGATGAAGAATCTACTTCTTTTCCTACGTGTCTAAAAGTTTAGATTTTACAATTTAGTGCAATATTTCAAACTGTTTTAGTATATAATATAAACTGCTCTTGTACAAACCAACCATTTAATTTTGGCTACTGTGTTACTCTTCCCCATGTACACAGTCCGCACACCCGCCCCCCAACCCCCCGCCCCCAGTTCAGTTTCTGCCTCCATCTTTTACTCAGCCACAGGGGGATGTGCTAACAGATAAGACAAAAACACAGAAGTCCAATAACAATCCACACAGCAAGTGTCTCTGAATACTCTTGCCATGTTTATAAGCTGCAGGTCTTATCCAGGTTCTGACCCTGAGCACTCATCTTAGTTAGATACATGGGCCACTAAGGAGGTCCAGATGACCACATGGTGGCCTCCTTCCCTAGTGGAGGGGAACTGGCTTGCTTGCTGCTTGGTTAGGGATTGCTGTGGGCCTTATCTGGGCCCATGGGGTTGCCCACAGGCTGTGGGGGCCCAGGATCCAGCACCACTCTGCTAATGTCCCTGCTGTGAGGGATCAACTGTCGCATCTGCATTTGACATCTGTGGAATAGTAGCACGTTTGTTCCCTCCCTTTCTCTTTAAGATTGAGATTCCTCCCTGACAAATACATTTTGAAAGTTCCTCCCTGCCTCCCAAATTTTGTGCCTAGTTACGTAAGAATTGTACATTGGCAAACAAAGTATAATAAACAATAGAAGACATTTTAAAAAGCATATAGACACCACTCATTTTAAAAAATCATTGAATAACATTTAGTAGAGCAGAGTTAGTGAATGAATAATACATTTCCCATTTATTGGTGTCTGTGATGTACATTTTTCTCAATAGCCTCATAAGATCAGTATTATTATGCTGTTGTTACATACCAGTTTGTATTATTTTTTTTTCCTGCTACAAATTTTGTGTGCTAAAACATTTATTTTCAGGGATTCAATCTGTCACCTCCAGGTGTGGCTGTCGTACACTTTTCATTCTGCTGCTCTCTGCCATTCTGAAATCATAAGCTATATTTTTGAGGTAACGTCAGGATTATAAATCATAATTTGAGCAAACATCACTGTCATGGGATCTGGGCTGTTTCTAATAAATAAGGTAAGATGTTTCAGATAAACTTGATTGGTCACATTAGTAAGTAACTAAATAGTCCCCTAAAGGTTGATGTTATTTTAAATAAACTGATTTATGGTGAATTCAATTCACCTCAAATTTTTATATAATAAGATTTAGTTTTGCCAGACTCCTCAATGCAATAGCTAAATGATAGAATCTGGGTTAAGTGAAGGGACCAGATGGTCTGAGGCGGATAGGATAGCACAATCCCCTTAGGTATACTTGATATATCATGTTTAGGATTTTTCCAGTTCTAATGCTGCTGGCTGGATCTACTATAATAATGTAGTGACAATAAACAAAGTAAGCCAGTTGATTCTGCTGTCACTGTGATTAAATTTATAAAACACTACTTGCTGCAGGCAGATAAATTAATACATGATCGAACATCTACCAGGGCTCTGTCGCATTTAGCCAAAAACTGTAAAAGCAGATTCTAAAATGTTCTGGGGGAAATAGCAGTTGTGGACCCTTTTGTATCCTAACAAGTATACTTCTAAAATGTTGCTTTGGAAAATCACCATCTTCTGTGCTTAATGGGAACATTTTGAGCAGTTTCAATTCTCGGGAAGTTCTATTTATATAAATGGAGTCTGACTCTGCATACAGAAATAACCTAGGCTGGCCTGGTTGATTGACTCTACTGCCCTTAGGCATTGTAAATAATAAGAAAGTAGGTCTGGGCTCTGTGGGAACTGGAGTTTAAACTATGGGAAGTAACCTCTCAAATCCAGAAGAAAGATTATGATATTAGGTACAAAAACAAGTGTTTAATCATACTAGGAAAAAAGTTAAACAGTTTAAAAATGTCATAAAACTGACAAATATCATAAACACTCCCAAGCTTAGAAAAATAACACTATTTTAAGTCAATTAACCTCTGTATTTACTTCCATAATTTTTTTTTTTTTTGGCCATGTATCATGACATATGGGATCTTAGTTTTCCCCAGCCAAGGACTGACCCTATGCCCCCTGCATTGGAGGCACCTCTGGACCACAGGGAAATCCCACTTCCATAATGTTTTAAAACATTTTCCCCTGCATACTCTTTAATCACCACTTGAAATGACAGTAATTATGTAAATTTTTAAACATAAAAAGAAAATTTATTATTTCTTTTAACATGGTTGAGTAGGATTTGTATTCTTGTGTTGGTAATTTTGAAAATACTTTAGATTTGTTATTTGGCTTAATAACGTCATATGGACGTTTGGGATACTTGTCAAAGTTGTGAAAATCCATATCAAAAAATTTTTTTTCATGTATTAGCTATCTCATTTCAGATCATTTCAAGTTTTCTTGTGCAAAGACTACTTTAAAATGGTCTTTGAACTGACAACTGGCATTAACTGGTTTGTCATTGGTATTTTTGTTGTACTGTAGAATTTTGAGTATTTTATTATCTTTCTCCTTGTTCATCTTGGTTAAATCAGAAGGTGGTTTAAATCTTTTCTTCAAATGTATTAATATGATTTACTTCTTTTCATTAATTGAATTCTTAAATAAACCAAATACCTATTCATTATTTCTATTTGGAAATGATCCTGTCATATAAAGAGCTACTGACTTCAGTATTATGTGAATTTTTTGTTGTGCTGAAATTTGCTTCTCATTATAGAAATATTGTTTTAATTTCCTTGTACATATTTTTGATTCTGTTTCCTACTCCATTAATTTTATAATAATGGCTGTCTAAAGTTGTTGTACAGATTTGGAGCTGAAGAGTGTTTTCACTTGAAATTATTTTGACTGATCTTATGAAGCCTCATAGTCACCACAGAATAAATCTCTGGTATTTTGATGTATCTAAGGGAGCAAGATTGGGTTTCTCAGGTGGTGCAGTGGTATAGAGTCTACCTACTAATGCAGGAGACTCTTGTTTGATCCCTGGGTTGGGAAGATCCCCTGGAGTAGGAAATGACAACCTCTTCCAGTACTCTTGCCTCAAGGAAAACTCCTTGAACAGAGGAGATTGGCAGGCTATATAGTCCATAGCATCTCTAAGAGTCAGACATGACTGAGCAACTGAGCGTGCAACAGAACAAAATAGATTTGTGGTAACAGGGGTTGAGGTTAGCAGAAAATAAAAGTGCAAAACTTCACCCATTATTTTACAATTTAAAAAAAATGATTGCATTCTAAAACTGTCAAGAGTGAAGAACTTTGCTTTATGTAGTTTTCCCACTGCTGTCTTGTATAAGGGCTTATAAAGTAATGTAATTTTCTCCATTAGAGAAAAACACAAACTCTCTAAATTAATTTAAGCTCTCTGCTTTATTGTCCATCACCTTTGGCACATCATGTAGTAAACCTCATACTAAAAATCAGCATGTGGAGCATTATCACAATTTATAAAATCCTCTGGAGCATGACATGCAAAAACCACTTTTCACTAATCAAAGAATCATTGTGGACGTGGCTGATGATCCTATGATAAATGACCTTCATTGTTGCTCAGAAAGTATATGCTTTGTAAATACAGTATATTTCACATTATCTGAAACTCAGTATTGAGAAAAGAGGCTCTTTTTAGTCCAGCAAGAGAATGAAGGATGACTTTTTACTTAATTTCCATGCCTTGGAACATGCCTCTAGCAAAACTGTTGGACTTTCTGTGTTTACATTTATAGAGGAGAAATCCTAACCTGATTAGTAAGAGTGCAAAAATCACGAATTTTTGCACTTGTGATGAATTCAGAAACTTTCTTTGCAGAAACTAATTAAACCATAGAAATTTAGATAGACTGACCTACAAATTTCATTTAATCCAAACCGACCAAGACTTCTAAATGTACACTATTTTTTCCCCTAGAGTTGGGAAATCCATTCATAATTCTAGCTAATAATGGTTTTGTAATGAAGATTTTTAACATTAAGTAGATTAAGTCATCAATCAACCACTGTTTCTATTATTAATTTTAAAAGCTAAATAATAAACTCTCTTGTCTTTGGTCGTGATACCTAAAGAAATTTACTTATTAAGTGGGTAATTTTATCTACTTAAAGACAGATATTACTGACATTACTTTGAAATATATTAAAGAACCAAGATAAGCACCTTGGAGGACGTATATTGGACAAATAGTTGGCAACCAATATTATTTGTGTAGGATAAAAATGGGAAAATGGATTAAAAGTAGAAATCATTCAACACCCACATGAAAATTTAGGGGAGCATCTACCTCTAGTGGACCTAACTTCTATGTCCATGACTCCAAACAATTCAGGGGAGGTCAGAGTTCACAGAGCTCTGAGACAGTGCCATCATACCCTAGAATAGCTAAAGCCATATTCTGAGTCAGTGTCTCCTTTTGAGAGTAATATATCAGGGCAACAGTATTATAAAATTCTGAATAATTTTTCTGAGAATGGTATTCATAAAGAAAACAAAACATTACAAAAATGTTTCTAAGACACTAGAGATTAATATTTATGCTGTTTTATTATATTCTTTTTGTTTCAAATGATTCATCTTTCAGAAAAAGAAAAACTCAAAATCCTCTAAATATGATCCATATTGCTGAGTTGGACTATAGAACAAGCATTTAAACATGCTGGCTTGCCATTTACTCTTTCGATTATTTAACAAATTATGACTGAGCAGTAACTAGGTCAGCTAAAAAGGAAGAAAGACACTCCCAAGGCGCTCACAGTTTGCAGTTAAGAGAGGCTTCCTGGGAAATAAACTGATNCATTTACTCTTTCGATTATTTAACAAATTATAACTGAGCAGTAACTAGGTCAGCTAAAAAGGAAGAAAGACACTCCCAAGGCGCTCACAGTTTGCAGTTAAGAGAGGCTTCCTGGGAAATAAACTGATTAGGAAGCTATGGTTTTGCTCTTGGGTTGGTAAGTCCAGGAATTTCTGTTTTCAGTTTACCCATGGGGCTTCCTAGGTGGCCCAGTGGTGAAGAATCCGTCTGTCAATGCCAGCGATACAAAATACATGGGTTCGATCTCTGGCTCTGGAAGGCCCCCTGGAGGAGGAAATGGCAACGCACGCCAATATTTTTGCCCGGGAAACAGCGCGGAGAGAGGAGACTGGTGAGCTACCGTCCACAGGATCGCAGAGTTGGGCACGAGTGAGCAGCAGGCATGATACAGCATAGGCAAGCTGACTCGGGAGGGTAAATGCGCGAGACGCACAAGTAAAGAATCTTGAAAGCATCACAATAAAAAAAAAAAGTCTTGGTATATACAGGGGTTCTTTAATAAAATTATTAGATTTTGCAGCAGAAACATTACAAGCCAGAAGACAGTAGGATGATACAGTCAAAGAGCTGAAAGAAAGAAAGAAAAAAAAAGTTTGCCAACCAAGAATACTAAATGGAGCAAAACTGTCCTTCAAAAATGAAGGAAAAATAAGCAACTTCCCAGATAAAACCTGAGGGAACTCATCGCTGCTAGCCTTGCCTTAACAAGAGTTGCTAAAGGAAGTCTTTCGAGTTAAAATAAAAGACCTTAGGCAGGAACACAAAAGGATATGAAAATCTCTCTGGTAAGGGAATTATCTATATCTATATCTATATATCTATATATTTATCCTTTAATGGTTGTACATAAATCATTTTCAATTCAGATATAGAGAATAAAATTATAAAAATATGCTTATAAAATATGTTAATGGATTAAAAATGTTAAAAAATATGAAATTTTGACATTGATAACATAAAGGAGTGGTGAAGATTTAAAGAAGTAGAGTTNAATCATTTTCAATTCAGATGTAGAGAATAAAATTATAAAAATATGCTTATAAAATATGTTAATGGATTAAAAATGTTAAAAAATATGAAATTTTGACATTGATAACATAAAGGAGTGGTGAAGATTTAAAGAAGTAGAGTTGTTATGTCACTATAGTTAATTTGTTATCAGTTTAAATTGATTATTTTAGTTATTATACATTTTATATAATCCATATGATAACTGTAAAGAAAATACCTGTAGGAAATGCACAAAATAAAATGAGAAAAGAATCAAAGTCCGTCATTGCATAAAAATAAAACACAGAGAAAGGCAGTGAGAGGAAAAGAGGGGGGACATAATTATGCAGCATACAGAAAACAATAAACAAAATGACAATATAAGGTTCTTTTCTATCACCAATAACTTCAAATATAAATGATTTAAACTCTCCAGTCAAAGGACATAGAATGTATGAATGTATGAAAAACAAGGTCAAATTATATGCTATTTAAAAAGACAGCATATATACTCTTTAGATAGAAGGATATGACTAGGCTGAAAGTAAAAGAACAGAGAAATATACATGAAGCAAATGGTAACCAAATGAGAATAGGGATGGATATATTTATATCAGATGAAATAAATTTTAAGTAAAAACTGTTATAAGATAAAAAGACAGACATTATGTAATCATGTATAATCAATTCACCAGGAAGACATAATGCTTGTAAATGCTTATGTTCATAGTAGCAGAGGATCCAACTACATGAAGTAAACACTGACACAGTTGAAGGGGGAAATAGTGAAAAGTAATAGTAGATTTCAATGCTCTACGTTTATAATGAATAGATTTATCCAATCAGTAAGTGAACAGAGGACTTTAACAATGCTATAGACTGTTGAACCTAATAGACACATACAGAATATTTCAACCAACAAGAACAGAATAGATATTCTCATGGACACATTGAACTTTCTCCACATATTATACAACAAAACAAAATAGCTGTCCTTTCTGTCTCCTTCAGTTCAGTTCAGTTCATTCATTCAGTCGTGTCTGACTCTTTGCGACCCCATGAATTGCAGTATGCCAGGCCTCCCTGTCCATCACTAACTCCCGGAGTTCATTCAGACTCACGTCCATCGAGGCAGTGATGCCATCCAGCCATCTCATCCTTGGTCATCCCCTTCTCCTCCTGCTCCCAATCCCTCCCAGCATCAGAGTCTTTTCCAATAAGTCAGCTCTTNGGGTGGTGTCATCTACATATCTGAGGTTATTGATATTACTCCAAGAACTCTTGATTCCAGCTTGTGTTTCATCCGGTCAAGGCATTTCTCATTATGTACTCAGCATATAAGTTAAATAAGCAGGGTGACAGTATACAGCCTTAATGTACTCCTTTCCCAATTTGGAATCAGTCATGTCATGTCTAAGTGTTGCTTCTTGACCTGCATACAGATTTCTCAGGAGGCAGGTAAGGTGGTCTGGTATTCCCATCTCTCGAAGAATTTTCCACAGTTTGCTGTGATTACAGTCAAAGGCTTTGGCATAGTCAATAAAGCAGAGGTAGATGTTTTGATCCCTGATTTGGTTTCTGACTGCAAGGATAACCACCAGTGATTCTCACCTCCTAAAATGCATGCCTTTTGTGTAGACCTCCCCTTCATTAAATTAAAACTGCCCTTATGGGAATAAAATGTGGTGTAAGCAGAAGTATATGCCTTCTGAAATGAGATTATAAAGTTATTGCAACTTCTACCTGTTCTCTTGGAATTGTTCACAAGCCAGCTGCCATGCTGTGAAGGTGTTCCAGAAGCCCTGTAGAGATGCCCACAGAACTGAGGCCCCTAGCCAAGAGCCAGCACTAACTTGCCAGCCATGCAATTGAAATACTTTGGCAGTGGACCCTCTGATAGTGCAGTCAAGCCTTTAAATGGCTGCTGCCCAAATCAGTCTCTGACCGCAACTTCCTGAGATGTCCCAAGGTAAAACTCCCCAATTGAGCCATCCCCAAATTCCTGACTCACAAAATAATGAGATAATAAATAATCACTATTGTTTTAAGACACTAAATTTTGGGATTCGATTTAGTACTAGATGGTTAACACAACCGCCGAGGCAACCTTGTTATCTCTACGTTTGTAGTAAGCCATTCTGTCTATATATATCTCATCACCCGTCACAGAGCTTTCCTACCCAAAGCAACTTGCTCTTTCTCCACTTAATGTATCTTTGCTTTTCACTTACCTCCCTGTTTTACTTCATAAATATTTCAGTCTTAGAGCATCAGTATCTTTCACATGAAAACTATTTCATTGGCCTTTCTTTCAGAAATGTTTTCAGAAATGTTCTTTTCTAAGATGTTTACAAAATACATGTATACACTGCTTATCAGCAAGTACCTTAACCTCTCTTTTTTGTACTCTTCTGGCAGCTCATCTGGTGTAATCTCATTTTATGGAAGTTAAATAAATATATATAGATGCTCTCTGGTACTTACCAATGACTTTTCTTAGTAAAAAAAAGTCATGTAATTGAAGATCAAGTTTGTTTGCTAAGATTATGCATAGGACAGAAGCNGTACTCTTCTGGCAGCTCATCTGGTGTAATCTCATTTTATGGAAGTTAAATAAATATATAGAGATGCTCTCTGGTACTTACCAATGACTTTTCTTAGTAAAAAAAGTCATGTAATTGAAGATCAAGTTTGTTTGCTAAGATTATGCATAGGACAGAAGCTTTTCAGGCAGTGGATAACCAGTCCAAAGAGGAAATTTGGAAGAAAAAAGAAGCAACCTTCTATAAGATTTTTTTTTACAGTGGAATATTTTGATTAATTTATAGTTGTTGTTTTTTTTTCCCTAAATGGAAGCATGTTTATTTTTGTAATCTGGATAGTTAATTATTTTATGAAAGATAAGATATACTAATATTTATCTTCTTTGAATAAAATAGCATTTTGCATGGAAAAAAAATTGAACCTCTATTAAGTAAATATACAGATTAAAATAACCTGGTTAGTAACGCATTTTATTATCCTAACAACATTTAGAATAGGCTGAATTCTTATATTTTAGGTTTGATAGTGTTTATGTGAAATTTTACTATCGGCAGCTGTACTTTAAAACAATACCTATTGACTCTGGGTTTGTCAACAAACAAATGATTAGCCTAAAAGTATTTGAAATTGTTTTTGATAAATTTCTAATCCTCTCTCCTCAAAAAAATATATTGGTGGGGATATTTTTGGAGAATGTATATATCAGAAGAAAGCATATGCACTTAAACTGACTTATTTTAGCATTTGTTTTGGAATAAATATATCCTAAAATATGAAATTTTATTATCTAAACATTTTCAAAATCTTTGCTGCAGCTCAACAAAAAGTATTTCAAGCAGATCCCCTTACAGAATGTTTATGTATTTGTGTATATGTATATATATGTGTGTATGCGTATATATATACATATATATATACTCATTCTGATGACATTTATGTGATCTTGACTAGATTTATTTCCTTATGTATCTGTAATAATGTTAGAAGCTTATATAAACTCATAAAAATAAACCTAATGTAATTAGTAAAAAAGCAAAAAGCACTAATGATGTGCCAGACTCCAAATAGTAAAATAGAGAACCTGGAACTTGTCTAGGGGTTAGCAAAGGCTGTTATTTTAGATAAAGTTAGGATTCAGCTGAATTGCATATCTCTAAATTCTCAAAATAGTATTGCCTACGAGAGAGAAGTTCTTTTTTTTCTTACTTAAAAGTAATCTCTGTCCAGCTGCGTTGGAGGCTGATGTAGTCATGTGGATTGTGCATCAGCTGGGAATTCTCTTCTTTCCCCTTCCTCCTACCATTTGTTTA
The DNA here is from genome assembly GCA_006410875.1 of Neotragus pygmaeus. Classification (NCBI taxonomy): domain Eukaryota; kingdom Metazoa; phylum Chordata; class Mammalia; order Artiodactyla; family Bovidae; genus Neotragus; species Neotragus pygmaeus. The sequence goes on from SJYV01018325.1 coordinate 475,764, forward strand.
ACATTTATGCATTCTGCAAATCTCATTTTCCAAGTCATTTTCCCAGGCAAATTATGGTAAATACTGCTACTTGCCTCCAAATATGTATTATTTTTATCTTCTTTATTTAAGTAGCTCAAATTCTTGATTAGTGATATCTTATATGGCTATATCATCCTTCCTCAAAGATAGGTATGACTGTATGACTAAGTTCTTACCCACTAATGTAATAGGACTAGTTGTGCAATACTTCTAGGAAGCTCTTTTAAAGAGTTGAAAGGCACCATTCCCGACTTTACTCCTTATTGATAGTTGGAATGCAAAGCTGACTATTGGAACTCACACAGCCATATTTGATGATGAGGTAAAAGCCCATGCTCAAATTGAGAGAAAAAAAAGAGAAGGACTATGGGCCTCTGTCTTATTGGAACTTCCACAATTAGCCTTGGACCGCATACATCTATCAGTCTTGTATATGAGACAGCAGTGAACTACTTTCTTGCTTCTGTCACTTTTTTGTAATTTTTATGTCAACTGGACCTTATCCTAACTAGTAAAACAGCTACTGCTAACTCATTAGATAATGTCAAGTTCCTCTGTTTTACAACTTTACAAGTGCCACACTCTTTTCTTTAGTGCTAGTTATCTCAATACATAATACAATACACATACATATATTAGGTTTTTTAAAATGAAAACTCCAGAGAACAGAGCTGGTGTGTGTTTTTGCTCACTTTTATTAACTGAAGCCTATCTTGATGCTGACCACAAAGTCAATATTTCATAAATATCTATTCTATAAGGAAGGTTAGTATGTAAGATCTGAGATTGACAAGCTTAAGTGGAAATTTAAATTTCTCATAGATTCTCATGTTTGTACTGGTTGCCTGTCCAGCAGTAGTGGTGGATTTATAACTATATGTTTTGTTATAAGACCTAGTTAATGAGAAAAGCAGTGTGAAATATCCTCTGTTTTGGTGTCATCACTTTGATGAAGTTCTGAGTTTCCAGTTTTCTTAATTGCATTTATCTGTACCTTCATGAACTATTTCCATTTGGAGATGGGAATATTGAAAAGTAATTATTAAGTGGAAGTTCACAAATCTACAGTAAGAGAGAAATTTAGCAATCTTAAGGAGATTTAAAAATCAGTGATCTCACAAACATTGCATACTTAAATCTAGAGGATATTCTTCAACCTCCTACATATTTTGAAGACAATTTAAATATATATGTGTGTGTGTATATATAAACACATTGAAGACAATTTAAATATATATATGTGTGCTTCAAGAGAATTGCTTCAAGAGAATTCTGTCAGTTTTCAGAACGAAGACCCCACAGTTTAGTTTTATTTTGTTTAGCATTCAAATTAGTTTTAATACAGTTCCATGAAAACAGGAGAAAATATCAAAAGAAATTGGATTTCCTGTCATCTAACCTCAGGAACACAAAGCCTTACCAAAGCAATTTAAGCTTTGCAAATGTAAGAGCAGTGTGACACATAAAAGAATAAATTAAATTAGGACTTTGTTTCTGTAATTAGACATGAACGTAAGCCTTCTGAGGGGAATAGAGGTTTTTGCCCCCAAGAATAACAAAGTCTATGGAGGTATCATGGTAACTACAGGTAGAAATGAATCTGTATTTTGTTGATGGGGACTTGAAAGTTGAAGGCTATTTTAAGGCTCATATTACTAAAGAGGTAATTGGTAGGTTGATAAATGCAAATTATTATCATTGCGTTCAAGAGAAGGATGTAAACATTTATATCTCGGAAGCTGAACACAGTGGCATAAAAATAAGAATCATCCTCCTCTAATTCTTACCATTTTCTATTTAGTGGGATTTCTCTAAGATTTTTTAATACAAGGAATCTTAAAATTCTGATGGTCCTTCTGAAACATTAAAAAAAAAGTCAATAATAATTCATAAAGTTTTAGTTTAGTTTAGATATATTTTAATTTGTTAAAAAGATAATAAATTGCTATTAAATAGAATCTTTTATTATCTAGAATTTTACATTAATTCCCTGATTTAAAACAAAACTATATTAATAAGCAATACATCAACAGATGGTAAGGCATGACATGCAACCTTCTGGCTGCACAGAAGTAGATGATAAAAGAGGAAATGTGAAAGTTATTTTTCCTGAGTGTCTACAGAAAATGAATATGCAGCCCATGATAACTATTTTTGTATTGCAGTATTAGAAGATGTAACATTAAATGTGCAATTGAATACCATCTGTCTAATTCCAAGCCAAAATCATGATCACAGATCAGGCAAATTAAGTAAAGCTCTAATGATAGGGTGAAAGTCAGAGGTACAATTCTTGCAGAGAATGCTTCCAGCCTAGAACAGTATACAGATTGGATTTATTTTTTCTTTCAGTTAAGATATTAGAGTACTTTTAAGTTAGAAAGAAATATTGATCATTCTAGGATCTTGGGGTCAACTAAAACTTCTTTAACAGGAGTACATTTTAAAAATAATTTAATACACTCAAGGACTATAATGAATTGCTATTCCACAGGAGCATTGTAATTAACGGTTCTGAACCTTCTAGCATCAGTGGTTGAAACCATGCTGCTTTTTCTCTGTCTTCCATAAGGGCCTTATAAATTCTTGGGAAAGTGAAAAAAGGTGTTTGTGATTGTCAGACCAAAGCCAGGATCAAAATCACCAGGTGAATGAAGGCTCTGATGTTTGAGACAGAATGGAATGTGGGGATTCAAGTTTACCACAAAGAGCCTAGAAGTAGAGACAGCTTGTGAAATCTAAGTATTAACTGTGTTATTTCCCCTTTGAGGATATAGTCTCGCTAAAGCCAAGTATGGGTCAAAAATCAGAAGAATCGGAGTCTGTNCAAGGAGATCCAACCAGTCCATCCTAAAAGAAATCAGTCCTGAATATTCATTGGAAGGACTGATGTTGATGCTTAAACGCCAATACTTTGGCCACCTTATGTGAAGAACTGACTCATTTGAAAAGACCCTGATACTGAGAAAGATGGAAGATGGGAGGGAAGTACAGAGGATGAGATGGTTGGATGGCATCACCGACTGAATGGACATGAATTTGAGTAGGCTTCAGGAGTTGGTGATGGACAAGGAGGGTCTCAAAGAGTTGAACATGACTGAGTGAACTGAGTTGAACAGGAAATTTAAGACCTAGAAGGCAGATTTCTTTTTATAAAGAGAAAAATTGAGGTGAGTTAGTTTATGTAGTAATTCTCACATCAGAAATTTCACTCAATGAAACCATACATTTTCATCCATAAATTCAGATGATCAATATTTATTGAGAGCCTCCTTTTTGTTTGTGATCCTGAAGAAGAATAAAAAGACAGACAAGTTTCCTATGTTTATGGATCTTAGCTACAGTCTCGGAGGGAAGATGGATGGAGAAAACACCAAATAAATAATTACATTTTGGCATGTGTACTATGAAGAAAACAAATATAGAGTTTAGTGGAGAAAGATGCTAAAGAAGGAGGCCTCTCTGAGAAAAGTGTTTTGGGTTTTTATTTCTTCTTAAAAGGCACTGAGCTGGAAGTAGTCAAGGGAATGAGGAACGGAAGTGAGTCAATTGGAAGAGTACTGTAGGCAGTAGGAAGAGCAAACACAGCTCTGGACTGAATAGGAGAAAAGTCCCTGTGTGCAGGAGGAAATGAGTTATGAAATGTAGGCAGATCTTAGAGGCCGGCAGAAGCCAGGACATGCCCGGAAGAGGGCTGAGGAAAGGAGTTAGTAGGTAGAAGCCCCCAAAGAGTTTCAGCGAGGAGCAGCATAATTTGATTTACCTGTGGAAAAGTTTCTGCTAGCTTCATGTGGAGAATGAATTGCAAAGGGATAAATGTGGAAAGAGATCTGTTTTGAGTCTTTTGCAGTTGTGCAGCCAAGAAAAATTAGGGATTTATAGAGCAAACTCCTGTATTGAACTGGATCAGGTCTTCTCTAACTCTTCGAGATTTATGATATTCCAAACTGCTTGATAACACTGATACGTAATTTCTTGTGTATTTGAGTACAAATTCCTGACTAAACTGCATTTAACGTTGAATTCAGTAGAAGCACACGCCCAGTAGGTTATGAATGCACAATAAGGAGTCCTTAAAGAATGCTTGTTGTAATAGTTGAAATCTGTTGGATAGCTGAATCCTTAAACTTTCACAAGTTTTATAGGACTGTGCTAGATTGCCAAGAGCTTAAATCACTGGATCACAAAAACATGAGGAACTTTGAGCTGAAATGATCTTCTCTTTAATAATTGGTTTTTCTCATTCAATTCATATTGTCTTTTGGTTTTGTTTTTTAGAATTCATGTGGTTTTCGACTAACACTGATTATTTCCAGGCACAGGGCTCAATAGTGGGATTGGTGTGATAAAGTGGTTTTCCTCTCAGTTTCAACTGCTATAGTAGAGCATCTCATAGTCACTCTTTAGGCAGCCGAACTAGTGTCTCAGCCATACCTTAGGTGTCATGAAAAGTGTCCTCAAGGCTGACATCCTGACAGTTTTTATTTATTTCATGGTATATTAATGAAATTAGTGAAGTGCAGTAAAATGTTCAGAGCCAACGAGTACATGTTTTCATTTTCTTGTGTCCATTGTTGATAGGGTTCTGGATTAAAGTGGATAATGTAGGGATGGACTGGTAATGAAGGGGAAATTTAGTTTCAAGGAGGCAAAATAGTTCTAGTGTGGACTAAATCAGCTCATAATTCACAAGGACCCTCTGAAAACCCAGAAAGCCTCCCGGCCTTCTGAAGGTGCTTCAGATTGGAGAGTTTATTTTTTGGTTGTACATTGACCTGAACCAGTCAACATGCCATTATTGCAGATGGCTCGAAGCCTCTAGAAGCCCACCTCACAGTAAACTGGTTTTCCCAAGTCTGTCACCAGTGATTGCTTTGCTTTTTGAAAACTGTCCATGTTTGAAAGACTCCAACTTCAGATTCAGCCTCATTCATTAAATCTTCCCTGACCATGCCAAGGTTGGAGTAACTTCTCCCTCATGTTTACTCAGCACTTGGGTCCTTAGTCAAGAATTAAGAAATTAAGAAATTAGAGCCATTGCCCTCCAACCCACTATTCCCTTTTCTTGGAAGCAAGATTTTCATCTCTTCTTATGGCTTATTTTTTTCCCCATATTTGTATATAAAGTGCTATACTGCTATTTCTTTAAACATTTTTTTAGTTCTCTGTTTTAGTGTTTTCTGTGAGTTCTTATCAGGGAATATGAAAATATAGCTCTCCTTTCTGCTTTCTGCCAGTCCGCATCAAATAGGCATCCTTTCTATGCCCCAACCCTTATAGTTTAATTTAGACTAAATCAGTATTTTATGACTGTACAGAGTCTGTCTACATCTGAGGTGTACAATAAACTATGGTAGCTTTTCCTCAACAATTTTATGATTTCCTTGTAGTTAATAATTGGTTTTTGTTTTTGTTTAATTTCTATGAATGTATCACTAATTGAACTTTATATTGTTTATTAATCATCTAAATCTCCTTTCAAGACCTCTAGACACTGGCTATTTTACAGTTTCACTTTCTCACCTGCTCGTCTGCCTCTGGTACACAGCTAGTCCTGGAATCTTCCTTCACTGTCCTCTTAAGCCATTTTTGGACTCTTGTGTTGGATTTCTTCTATCAATTATCCTTCAACTTTCTGGGTTTTCTTCCTTGACACCTTATTAGAATACATCCTCCAGGAGCTTCCTGAAATACAGTGCAGTGATAGTGTATTAAGACCTACATTTGGAAAATGATTTTAGCCTGCCTAGCTACTTGAGTAATAATTTAAAAGTTTGTAGCATTGTAATTTCCAAATAATTTTTCTTCAGAATTTTGAAGCCATTATTCCATTGTATTCATTGTGTTACAGTAAGTCTGAAGTCATTGTGATTCTTGACCTATCATTTTTTTCTCTCTGGAAGGCAGTCTACATTCATTCATTTTTCAGGTTCATTAAATGTGGCCTCTTTGAATGTGAAAACTCATATCCATATGTTCTGAAATGTTTTCTTAAATTCTTTGGTTTCATCGTCTCCATTTTCTCTGTCTTCTTTTGTGGAACTTTTAATTCATATATTGAACTTGTTTCTAAATTGCTTTTTTATTTCTCTCTGTGTATCTCTTTTTCTCTCTCTCTCTGCTATACTTTCTCAGAAATTGCCTTGACTTTCTGTGAAATTATGTTTTTGTTTCATGGTTGCAATATCTTTTATCTCTAAGGATGCTAATGCTGATTTTTTTTTAAGTTATTTTCTCCCTAAGTGGTCTGTTTTCCTCTAAATTGGTTATTTCCCCTCCCTGTTTGTTTTGGTCACTATATTACCCCAAATGTCTANTCAGAAATTGCCTTGACTTTCTGTGAAATTATGTTTTTGTTTCATGGTTGCAATATCTTTTATCTCTAAGGATGCTAATGCTGATTTTTTTTTAAGTTATTTTCTCCCTAAGTGGTCTGTTTTCCTCTAAATTGGTTATTTCCCCTCCCTGTTTGTTTTGGTCACTATATTACCCCAAATGTCTAGTAATTCTTATTCTGTGCTTAGTATTAGGGGGTGTGTGTGTTCAGCTGTGACCCTATGGATCATAGCCCTCCAGGCTCTTGTCCATGGGATTCTCCAGGGAAGAATACTGGAATGCAGTGTCATTTCCTCTTCCAGGGGATCTTCCTGACCCAGGTCTTCTGCATCATAGGTGGATTTTTTTAACCCATGCACCACCCAAACCCCAAGGCTCAACTGTGCCTGTGTCACTGCCCTCTCCTTCCAGCCAAAGACTTTTCTGAAGAAAAAACTTCAGACTTTTGCTGGGTACAAGGGGCAGTTTTTTTTTTTTTTTTCTTGACGGTGTATGCAATGTGTTTTTTTCCCCACTGATTCAAGAACTACTTAATGATTACCGTGTAGAACACTGTGCTGCAAACTTAGGAAGATGAAAAGAAAAACCAAGTCTGGATTCTGCCATTAAGAGCTTCACAGAACACTACACACAAACATTGATACTAGAGAGTGCTAAGGGGCACGTTTACTTCACTTTCACTTTTCACTTTCATGCATTGGAGAAGGAAATGGCAACCCACTCCAGTATCCTTGCCTGGAGAATCCCAGGGACAGAGGAGCCTAGTTGGCTGCCTGGGGTCGCACAGAGTCGGACACGACTGAAGCAACTTAGCAGCAGCAACAGCAGCAGCAGCAGCAGCAGCACTACTTTATATAATATAGACTTTTAACGATGTCTTATCTTTTACATTTCTTTGGACTTATTGATAAAATGGTTTCTGAAACCACATTTTAAAAAACTGCACCAAAATAGACAAGTTAAAAATAGCTCCTACTACGTGTGTATACCTATGGCCAATTCATGTTGATGTATGGCAGAAACATCACGATATCATCATAAGGTAATTATCCTTTAATTTAAAATAAAATTTTTAAAAAAGAAAAGAGTTGGAGTAAAAAAAAAAAAAGCTACTACCAAATACCTTCCTTTGAAGATTTTTTGACATGATTCCACTTCTGACTCTGAAGAGTTTCAACTAGCTTTGCTAATTCTAGTTCCTACCTTTTTTGTCCCCATTTCCTAGAGATACGTAGTGGTGCTCATTCTTGAGCCTTTTGGGGGTTCATTGATAAATTGGGCCTCTTACTTTCCCTGTTCCTGCTTAGAACTCATTTTATTCACGTATCCTAAGGCTGTTACTACATTTCTGTCAGTTTTCAGTATTCAATGTTATAATCGTTCCTTTTTTTTTTTCTTATTCTCTCTGACCTTGTGGGTTTAATGCCTTTCTTAAAATAAACATAGGTAGAAACAAAATGTGCATTATACAAAACAATATGTATTGTTGTAATGCTGTTTGGAAAAGGAGTGAATATAGATGAATATGTGTGCAATATTTATCTAGGACTCTTCCCTCTTTATGTACACTTGTGTTATCTCCTTTAGCTGGACCACAAACTCCTTTATTTAACTTGAGTCAGAAATGTAATTCTTTAATTCCCCTCAGCAGCTAATTTATTGCCTTCCACGTGGTATATATCTATCTATCTATCTATCTGTATATATCTATATATCTGTTGTTTGTCTTGTTATGTAAGACAGTGATGCCAAGTGAATGATATGTATAACAATTTGGTAATTATTGTAATTCCCAGGCAGTTATTAATAACCTGTGTCCCTAGAGCAGTCATTTATATGTCCCTGTATTAGTCCCTTTAGTTCACATATCGAGTGTGATTGATAGTCTAGCTACTTACATACACACACTATACTAATGGATACTAAGTTAATGTTTCATAGTATGAAAAGGCCCTCAGTGCTTTTAGGCTTATAGATAGTAAATTCCGTTATCCCAGTTGCATGAATGTTTCACTTCACTACAGATTTCTTAGAGTAACAATGGCTGATGAGTAGAAATAAAGTAAGGGGACCAGTGTATGTCTTATTAACTGTCATGTCTTTCCAGTCCTAACAGGGGCTTTACAGAAATGCACTGTATGAGTGGCCACTCCAATTTTGTCTCTTGTGTATGCATCATACCTTCAAGTGACGTGTACCCTCACGGACTAATCGCCACTGGAGGAAATGACCACAATATTTGCATTTTTTCACTTGAGAGTCCAGCACCACTTTATGTACTAAAAGGTCACAAAAACACTGGTGAGTGTAACACTTTGGCATTTTTCTGTTTGAATAAATGTCATCTTTTTGAAGATAAAATTCTTATATCTGCTTTCCCTGGTTTTATTATTATCATTATTATTTTTACCTGTCACTGACTTGATACAGACAACCTTTTGAATCATCATTGTTCTATAAATTCTCTGTTATAGACTTACTGTCATCAGTAAGGGCTGACATATCTATATATGTAAAAAGCAAAGATTTCATTTATAAAAGGAAGAGATTATAGTTTTATAAGCTTTGTAATTTTGGGTTTTCACCCAAAATTTTGCAAGGAATTCGTTTACTCAGGAAAACAGAGCACTTCCTTTATCTTTGGACTGTTATTTCTGTATTTATGTAGCAAATCAAGTCCCAGAAGGAATGTATGCAGGGGGTCTGGTATCATTATTTGAGAGTATTTAATACTTTTGAATAATGTTTTCTGTGATTTGTATATATTTCTGATTCTGTTATATTCCTGGACTTGTGTTTGCTTAACAGCTCTTTTTTATAAAATGGTACAGTTAATCAATGCAGTATGTGTACTTTTTGTTGTTGCTGTTGTTGTTTTTGGAATAGTTTGGGATATCTGTAAGCAAATCAGTTCAGTTCAGTCACTCAGTCGTGTCCGACTCTTCGAGACCCATGAATCGCAACACGCCAGGCCTCCCTGTCCATCACCATCTCCCGGAGTTCACTCAGACGCATGTTCATCAAGTCAGTGATACCATCCAGCCATCTCATCCTCGGTTGTCCCCTTATCCTCCTGCCCCCAATCCTTGCCAGCATCAGAGTCTTTTCCAGTGAGTCAGCTCTTCTCATGAGGTGGCCAAAGTACTGGAAGTATGGCCCATAAGCATTCTACACTTAATACTTTTAAGGAGTTTGCAAAATGCTTTGTGTGTAGGTATGGGAAATCTTCAACACAGAATGATACAGATTTTTTTTACACTTTTTAAAGGACATCTTCAAGTGTATATAAAAGTAGAGACAACGTATTTTAAGAGAAATACTATAACGCTCTCTTCCACCCATGTATTTGCATAGCTTTAAGGATTATCAGCACATGGCCTATTTGGTTTCATCTTCTGCCCCTTCCACAACATTATTTTAAAGGAAATTTATAATATGCTATTTCATTTGTAAATAGTTCAGTGTGTAGCACTATAATAGGGTTTGGCAAACTTTGTCTGTACAGGGCAAGATAGTAAATATTTTAGAATTTGTAGGCCATGCAGTGACTTTCATAACTGCTCACCTGTGCTGTTGGGAGGAGAAGCAGTCATTGACAGTAAATAAATGAGTCAACACGTCTGTGTTTCAGTAAACTTTTATTTATGGACACTGAAATATGAATGTCATATAATTTTCACTCAAGAAGTGCCTTTTTCCCTCTCACACACTTAAAAATATAAAAACGATTCTTAGTTTGTGCACCATACAAAAACAGGTGGCCCACAGGCCGTAGCTTGTTGACCCCTCAGAAAAAATAATTTACTCTAATTTTGCCATTATTTCTGGATTTAATACCTAGCATGTTTTGTTAAGAACTACCACATCAACTGTTTGGTTACAAGAAAAGACAGGGTAAATGCTTGCCTTCAGCCCTCCCCCACCTCTTTTGATGGTTTCAGAATGAGTTGATTCCCTAACATCTTGTTTTCTTTTTTGATTCTCAAACTGTCCCAATTGAAAGCTTCTTTAAACAATTGGTTCCTATGGTTTCTTCTTTTTTTTTTTTAATTTATTTTTTAATTGAAGGATAATTGTTTAAAAGAATTCATTGTTTTCTGTCAGACCTCGACATGAATCAGCCATAGGTATACATATATCCCCTTGCTTTTGANTTTAAACAATTGGTTCCTATGGTTTCTTCTTTTTTTTTTTTAATTTATTTTTTAATTGAAGGATAATTGTTTAAAAGAATTCATTGTTTTCTGTCAGACCTCGACATGAATCAGCCATAGGTATACATATATCCCCTTGCTTTTGATCCTCCCTCCCATCTCTTTCCCCATCCCACCCCTCTAGGTTGATACAGAGACCCTGTTTGAGTTTCCCGAGCTGTACAGCAAATTTCCATTGGCTATTTATTTTACATATGGTTATGTAAGTTTCCATGTTACTCTTTTCATACGTCTCACCCTCTCTTCCCCTCTCCCCATGTCAGTAAGTCTATTCTCTATGTCTGTTTCTCCATCGTTGCCCTGTAAGCAAATTCTTCAGTACCGTTTTTCTAGATTCCATATATGTGCGTCAGAATACAATATTTATCTTTCTGACTCACTTCACTCTGAATAATAGGTTCTAGGTTCATCCACTGCATTAGAACTGACTCAAATGCATTCCTTTTTACGGCTGAGTAATATTCCATTGTGCATATGTACCACAACTTCTTTATCCATTCATCTGTCAATGGACATCTAGGTTCCTTCCATGTTCTAGCTATTGTAAATAGTGCTGCAATGAATAATGGGATACATGTGTCTTTTTCAGGGTATATGCCTAGAAGTGGGATTACTGGGTCATATGGTGGTTTTATTCCTAGTTTTTTAAGGAATCTCCATACTATCTTCCATAGTGGCTGTNCCACCAGATCACCTCTGTCTCCTCCCTCCTCTTTCTCTTCTCTATCCAACTCTGTGAATCTTTGTGTGTTCCAGACGGTGGAGAACACTTACAGAACTGATTACTGGCTGGACCTGTCTCTCTCCTTTTCATTCCGCACTTTTATCCTCCTGGCCACCTCTGTCTCCTTCCTCTCTCTTTTCTGTATAATTCTGTGAACATCTCTGAGCAGTCCAGATTGTGGAGGACACATAAGGAAGTGATAACTTGCTAGCTTACTCTGTCCTCTTTTGATTCCACCTCATCTCATTCAGGTCACCTTTAACTCCCTCCTCCCTCTTCTCTTCACCATGTAACTCTGTGAACCATTCTGGGTATTCCTCACTGTGGAGAAACTTTTCATTTTTAACCTAGATGTTTTATCAATGGTGCTGTATAGAAGGAGAAGTCTTGAGACTACTGTAAAAATAAGACTGAAAACCAGAAGCAGGAGGCTTAAGTCCAAATCCTGAGAACATCAGAGAACTCCTGACTCCAGGGAACATTAATGGATAGGAGCTCATCAAACGCCTTCATGCCTACACTGAAACCAAGCACCACCCAAGGGCAAACAAGTTCCAGAGCAAGACATACCATGCAAATTTTTCAGCAACACGGGAACACAGCCCTGATCTTCAATATACAGGCTGCCCAAAGTTACTCCAAAACCATTGACATCCCATAGCTCATTATTGGACACTTCATTGCACTCCAGAGAGAAGAAATCCAGCTCCACCCACCAGAACACCTACACAAGCTTCCTTAACCAAGAAACCTTGACAAGCCACTGATACAACCCCACCCACAGCAAGAAAACTCCACAATAAAGAGAACTCCACAAACTGCCAGAATACAGAAAGGCCACCCCAAACACAGCAATATAACCAAGATGAAGAGACAGAGGAATACCCAGCAGGTAAAGGAACAGGATAAATGCCCACCAAACCAAACAAAAGAGAAGAAATAGGTAATCTACCTGATAAAGAATTACAAATAATGACAGTGAAAATGATCCAAAATCTTGAAATCGAAATGGAATCACAGATAAATAGCCTGTGGATTGAGAAGATGCAAGAAAGTTTTAACAAGGACCTAGAAGAAATCAAAAANGAAATAGGTAATCTACCTGATAAAGAATTACAAATAATGACAGTGAAAATGATCCAAAATCTTGAAATCGAAATGGAATCACAGATAAATAGCCTGTGGATTGAGAAGATGCAAGAAAGTTTTAACAAGGACCTAGAAGAAATCAAAAAGAGTCAATATATAATGAATAATGCAATAAATGAGACAAAAAAACACTCTGGAGGGAACAAATAGTAGAATAACAGAGACAGAAGATAGGATTAGTGAAGTAGAAGATAGAATAGTAGAAATAAATAAATCAGAGGGGANCACCCGGCATTATATATATGGGTTGCTGAATGAGTATTATCATTCTGTCAGTTTTAAATTTCATACATTTTGAAGCAATGAAATTGAGTGAAAAGATTTTTGACATTTTATGTTTCCAGATAATTGTTCCTTTCATTCGTATAGTGACCATCTTTCTCCCTAGCAGCAAATATTCAACCATACCTCATCATAATAGCAAATGATTATTTAGTGCTTCATATTACTAGATGGGCTTCCCTGGTGGCTCAGTGGTAAATAATCCACCTGCAATGCAGAAGATATGGGTTTGATCCCTAGGTTGGGAAGATTCCCTGGAGAAGACAATGGCAACCCACTCCAATATTCTTGCCTAGGAAATCCCATTGACAGAGGAGCCTGATGGGCTACAGTCTATACTGTCACAAAAAGTCTGGCGTGACTTAGCGACTAAACCAACCACCATACACATATGCAGGTTTACAGATATTTTTAGCCAAGTAATACAATGCAGTGCTGAGTTTGATGCAATCATAACATAAAGTTTTCTACACTGATTTTCAAAAAAAAGCCGTGAATCAAGTCAGTTCTTTCACTCATCTGTACTCAACATCATTGTATCCATTTTCCTTTCTTTTGAGGTTTTTAGCCAAAAAAGAAAAAAATATCTAGGACCATCTGGTTTTAATCCTGTAGGCAGAGATGACCATTTACATCAGGGAACTCTGATTATTTCCTATTGTTGCTGTTCTGCAGTCACTCAGTCATGCTCAGCTCTTTGTGACCTTTTGGATTATAGCATCCCAGGTTCCCCTGTCCTTCACTATCTCCTGGAGTTTGCTCAGAATCATGTCTACAGAGTGGGTGAGGCTATTTAACCATCTCATCCCCTGCCGTCACTTTTCCTTTTCTTATAGGAAAGCTGAAAATTTTTGGGAAAGCTATTTATAAAACATAACATAACATTTCATTTTATTTAAGCTGATAATCTGTTCCATTCCTTAGATATGTAGTTCTGGTCAAACTAATAAATTCTTCCACCAACCCCATAACCTTCATTCTATTCAATGTGGTTCTGACTTGGCTTAAGATTTTATATCTCCTATAGCTCTGTGGGGTAGTTTGGAGTTATAGATTCAAATAACTTTTTTTTTTTTTTTGGTTTGAAGGTATCAAAAAATCTATAACCTATTTGAACTAAATAGCAACTACTGTCTCATGAGACTTAGAATTCTAGGAACAAAGCTAACTTCAGATACAGCTGCATCCTGGAAATCAGAAATTGTCATTAGGGTTCTCCTCTACTATTTTGCCTGTCTCTACTTAATTTCAATCTGCAGACAGGGGCTCTTCTTGTGATAGTCAGAATGACTTTCTGGACTCCCTCTTAGCTCAAGTGTAAAGCATTAGGAAACATAATGACTGGCTCCAGTAAAATCATATGAACATACTGGAATAACCAGCCTTGGTCATACCCTGCATATCCTGTGCCTAAGGGAAGCTATGATATGCTTTTTCAAAAGAAAAGAAAAAATAGGATGATTTAAACAAAGAGGAGGAAATGGAAGCCCATTCCAGTACTCTTGTCATTGACAGAGGAGCCTGGTAGACTGCAGTCCATGGGGTCGCAAAGAATCAGACATGACTGTGCACTCATGCGTAAGCAAAGAAAGGGTATAGTATACACCCTGTGATGACAAAATCATAGCTTTTATAAGATTACTATACTAGAAAACATTTGTCTTATCTGTGCAGCCCATATATCATGAACAAAATGGTACAAAGAATAATGTTAAAGACTGTCAGTTGGAGGAAAGATTGTTTAGGAAATCTATGCACTATTTTACTTATAAGATGTTTTAATGTCTTGTGCAAGATTTTGAAAACAAAAACAAAAACAAAAACTCATGGTCTCAGAGGTGCTTTTAAAATATACCTGATGAAAATTTATATCGGTATAACATTTCTGGAAAACATTTTTGTCAATTTGTAACCAAGATATTTAAAGACCTAATAATACTTAACCTAGGTATTTATCTGCTTCTAGGTATACACCCTAAGGATAAATTGGAAATAAGACAAATATGTATCAGATGTTAGTCATACAGCATCAGTCATTAGAATCAATGAAACATTGTTAAGTTCAACTCAGTTCAGTCGCTCAGTTGTGTCCAACTCTTTGCAACCCCACGGACTGCAGCACACCAGGCCTCCCTGTCCATCACCAACTTGTGGAGCCTGTGCAAACTCATGTGTATCGAGTCAGTAATGCCATCCAACCATCTCATCCTCTGTAGTCCCCTTCTCGTCCTGCCCTCAATCTTTTCCAACATCAGGGTCTTTTTCAGTGAGTCAGTTCTTTGCATCAGGTGGCCAAACCACTGGAGTTTCAGCTTTAGCATGAATCCTTCCAATGAATATTCAAGACTGATTTCCTTTAGGATTGACTGGTTTGATCTCCTTGCAGTCCAAGGGACCCTCAAGCTTCTTCTCCAACACCACAGTTCAAAAGCATCAATTCTTCGGCACTCAACTTTCTTTATGGTCCATCTCTCACATCCATACATGACTACTGGAAAACCCATAGCTTTGACTAGATGGACCTTTGTTGGTAAAGTAATGTCTCTGCTTTTTAATGTGCTTTCCAGGTTGGTCATAGCTTTTCTTCCAAGGAGCAAGCGTCTTTTAATTTCATGGCTGCAACACTATCTGCAGCAATTTTGGAGCCCGAGAAAATAGTCTGTGAATGTTTTGATTGTTTCCCCATCTATTTTCCATAAAGTGATAGGAACAGATGCTCTGATCTTAGTTTTCTTAGGAAGATTAAATGTACTACAGTAGAAGATGGTTAAAAAAATTAATAGCATATTCCAAATAGTGGAATATTATGCAACCATTATAACTTAAATGAAATAAAAATGCTCATATAAAAACCAGATTTGAAACTATTTAATACAAATTTAATCTTAATTTTGCATTTGTAAATAGTTGTATTTATAGAGTTACACAAAAATTTCAATTTTTTTTTTTCCTGGTGATCAAGATTACATGTGGTTTCACATTCATATTTTTTTTCTAAGCACATGATCTATTGTTACCATTGATTTTTTTAAAGAAAAATCTTTGTTCCTGAAAAACATATCTTATCTAAAACTCAATATCCAAAAAACTAAGATCATGGCATCTCATCCCATCACTTCATGGCAAATATATGGGGAAATAATGGAAACAGTGACAGACTTTATTTTCATGACTGCAGCCATGAAATTAAATGACGCTTGCTCCTTGGAGGAAAAGCTATGACCAACCTAGACAGCATATTAAAAAGTAGAGACATTATTTTGCCAACAAAGTTCATCTAGTCAAAGCTATAGTTTTTTCTAGTAGTCATGTATGGTTGTAAGAGTTGGATCATAAAGAAAGCTGAACACTGAAGAATTGATGCTTTTGAACTGTGGTGTTGGAGAAGACTTGAGAGTCCCTTGCACTGCAAGGAGATCAAATCAGTCCATCCTAAAGGAAATCAGTCCTGAATATTCATTGGAAAGACTGATGTTGAAGCTGAAGCTCCAAATCTTTGGCCACCTGATGTTAAGAACTGACTCATTGGGAACGACGATGTTTCTGGGAAAAATTGAAGGCAAGAGGAGAAGGGGATGACAGAATGAGATGGTTGGGTTGGATGGCATCACTGGCTCAATGGACATGAATTTGAGCAAGCTCTGGGAGTTGGTGGTGGACAAGGAAGCCTGACATACTGCATTCCATGGGGTTGCAAAGAGTTGGACAAGACTGAGCAAATGAACTGAACTGAATTGACTATTAGACACTATGAATTAATAATTTTAGGAACCTTGTTAGTAGCTATGTTACAATGACAATATAACTAACTCCTTCCCACAGAGCTCAGTGCAACAGAGAATATCTGAGAACTGCTCAGATAACATGACATACTTAAGCGTATTGGTAAACCAGCAAGGAGAAAGCCACTTGGACTCCTAAATGGTGCCAAAAGATGTCACCTTCCTGAGGGTGGGAACAGGGTCCACTGTATCCAGCACAGTGGCTAACACATACTTGATACTCATGAAATTGCTCATCATACACATTTTCTCACCCATGAAAGTAACAACTCAGCTAACTATAGCAGATAACTATGAGTACAACCCACTGGTTACCTGTGTCTCTGAAATCTTTAAATGCTGGCACATATGAAGAGAGGCGCGTTAGTTGGCTTTTATGGAGAAAGGGATGATGCAATATGAGACCTGGAGGTTTTCCTGGAGACTACCCCTTTCTGATGATGTGAAGTGATTGTTGTACAAATGGCACTGAAATGATAACTGCACCTCACTAACATCAAATAAAATCAGTCCCTGGATTTTCTGACAAACCAGAAATAATTCACCGGGAGTAGGCAATACACTCATGTTGGCATTTGTAAGTTCTTACATGTGGTAATAAATATTGGGAAGCAGCCATGCCCGTTGTCTTGGGGGTGGTGGAATTATGGTGTTATTGGATTTATGGTGTTCCAGGTCCAAGCACAAACTGCCTCCTTGCCTTAAGTACATGCAGGGATTCTTGGTAATACGTAGGGTCAGAATGGAGCTCACATAAACATGCTTTCCATTGACTTTTACTCTTGCATTTAGTTCTGCCAAGAAACTGAAAATGACCAAAAGCAGTAAATAAAACTTATGGCTAGATCACAGCTATGCAGTTGTTTGGCAAAGGTTAGGCACACTGAAAACTAGGTCACTTTTCACTCCAATCTCAAAGAAAGACAATGCTAAAGAATATGCAAACTACTGTACAATTGCACTCATCTCACACACTAGTAAGTTCAAGTTAGTTCAGTCACTCAGTCTTGTCCAACTGCGACCCCATGAATCACAGCACGCCAGGCCTCCCTGTCCATCACCAATTCCTGGAGTTCACTCAGTATCATGTCCATCGAGTTGGTGATGCCATCCAGCCATCTCATCCTCTGTCGTCCCCTTTTCTTCCTGCCCCTAATCCCTCCCAGCATCAGAGTTTTTTTCCAGTGAGTCAACCCTTCTCATGAGGCAGCCAAAGTACTGGAGTTTCAGCTTTAGCATCATTCCTTCCAAAGAACACCCAGGACTGATCTCCTTTGAATGGACTGGTTGGAACCAATCTATACAGCATATTAAAAAGCTGAGACATTGCTTTGCCAACAAAGGTCCATCTAGTCAAGGCTATGGTTTTTCCAGTAGTCATGTATGGATGTGAGAGTTGGATGATAAAGAAAGCTGAGAACTGAAGAATTGATGCTTTTGAACTGTGTTGGAGAAGACTCTTGAGAGTCCCTTGAACTGCAAGGAGATCCAACCAGTCCATCCTAAAAGAAATCAGTCTTGAATATTCATTGGAAGGACTGATGCTGAAGCTGAAACTCCAATTCTTTGGCCACCTGATGCGAAGAACTGACTCACTGGAAAAGACCCTGATGCTGGGAAAGATTGAAGGTGGGAGAAGAAGGGGAAGACAGAGGATGAGATTGTTGAATGGCTTCACTGACTCAGTAGACATGAATTAGAGCAAGCTCTGGGAGTTGGTGATGGACAGGGAGGCCTGGTGTGCTGCAGTCCATGGGGTTTTGAAGAATCGGACATGACTGAGTGACTGAACTGAACTGAACTGAGGTACACTGAGTGAATAGCAAAAGGAAAACAACCTAGGAATCTATAGATTGAAAAGATTTAATTGCACTTTTTCTAGCATGTACACTTATATATATATTTTTAATAGTAGGATAGCTGGTGTGCAGGGTTGCATGTTATAGGGATATTTGGTATAGATGACAATTAAGAGAAACGTCACCAAATACTCCTTAGGGTAAAGCCCAGTACTCATTCTCTTCATTTAACAGATTCTCAGTGCACGTAGCAGAGTTGAGATGTCTCAACCTTCACTTATGGGTTTGGAACAAAATTGAGAGTGGGATCATTAGATATCAACAAGGTGTAAGGAAAACAGAGCTGCCCAGGTTTCAGTGGTTTCCCACTCATCTCTTGACCTGTATTTAAACCACAACATCCTGCTGGTCAGGCCACAGTGGGAATGCCTGGAGTAACCCTGAACAGGGCAAGGAGGGAATGTGTGAACAATATTAATGCATAGTGTCTGAAGTCTACAAAGTTAATTTCCCCACATGGCTTACCGTCGTGAGGTAGAGTGAAGGAAATAGAAAATAAAAGTGGAAGTTACTTTGGCAGGTAATGGATCACGGGGAGAAAAGTCATCATGCCCCTTCTATAGGAATGCTGCTTCCTAAAGGAACTCCTAAGGACCTCTGTTGGACACTGGGGTCCCTGTGGCTTTGGCCACACAGAGGATGCTAATGCAATGACAGCCAAGCAGACAGGGGGAAAAGTGAGAAAATGAACACACTCAGCCTCGAGTTCTCCACGAGCTGTCCTGGCTTTGCTCAGAATCACTCTATCATCCCCTTTGAGAGGTTCCCATCTTGGAAAATCTCAGTGGTTCCCTAATAGTAGTGGTTCGCAAACTGGACTGCTTCTGGGTGACTTATTAAAGCGTCCATTTCTGGGCCCTTCCTTGAAGATCTGGTTAAAAAGCTCTGTAGTGGGACTTGAAAGTTTGCATTTTTAAGTTGCCAGTTGATAATGGTCTTGGTTCTGGCAGCAAACTTTGAGACCCACTGCCTTACAGGATGCTAGGAGGTGTTTGCAGGGGTCTTTGATTTGGTGGAGATTTGTTTTTGCCTCAGCTTCCCTGATACTGTGAAAAGGCTAGGAATAAAAAGTAAGTAAAAAGCAAATATGTAAATGTTCAGTAATTCCCTGGAGTATGACAACTGGCAGCTTTGCCTGTGATATGTTTTGTTCTGTTTCATTTTTCCATTGGGAATATGCAGATGATACCACTCTAATGGTAGAAAGTGAAGAGGAAGAGCCTCCTGATGAGAGTGAAAGAGGAGAGTGAAAAAGCTGGCTTAAAACTCAGCATTCAAAAAGCTAAGATCATGGCATCCAGTCCCATCACATCATGGTAAATAGAAGGGGAAGAAATGGAAGCGGTGACAGATTTTATTTTCTTGGGCTCCAATATCACAGTGGATGGTAATTGCAGCCATGAAATTAAAATATACTTGCTCCTTNACTCAGCATTCAAAAAGCTAAGATCATGGCATCCAGTCCCATCACATCATGGTAAATAGAAGGGGAAGAAATGGAAGCGGTGACAGATTTTATTTTCTTGGGCTCCAATATCACAGTGGATGGTAATTGCAGCCATGAAATTAAAATATACTTGCTCCTTGGAAGAAAAGCTATGACAAACCTAGTGAAAGCGAAAGTCAGTTGTGTCTGGCTCTTTGCTACCCTATGGACTGTAGTCTGCCAGGCTCCTCTGTCCATGGAATTCTAAAGGCAAGAATACTGGAGTGGGTTGCTGTTTCTTTTTCTAGGGAATTGTCCCAAGTCAGGGATTGAACCGGAGTCTCCTGTGTTGCATGCAGATTCTTTACTGCTTGAGCTACCAGGGAAACTCTAGACAGCATATTAAAAACAGAGACATCACTTTGCCAACAATGGTCCATATAGTCAAAGCTATGTTTTTTTCCAGTACTCATTTATGGATGTGAGAGTTGGACCATAAAGTAAGCTGAGGTCTGAAGAACTGATGCTTTCTAACTGTGGTGCTGGAGAAGACTCTTGAGATTCCCTTGGACAACAAGGAGATCAAATCAGTCAATCCCAAAGAAATTAAGCCTGAATATTCATTGGAAAGACTGATGCTGAAGCTGAAACTCTAATACTTTGGCCGACTGATGCAAAGAACTGATTCATTGGAATAGCCCATGATGCTGGGCAAGGTTGAAGGCAAAAAAACGGGGGCTGCAGAGGATGAGATGGTTAGATAGCATCACTGACTCAGTGGGCATGAATTTGAGCAAACTCCGAGAAATCATGAAGGACAGGGCAGTCTGGTGTGCTGTAGTCTATGTGGTAGCCAAGAATTGGACACGGCTTAGCGACTGAACAACAACAAATTCTGCTGTCTCGCCCCTCTATCATGACACTTTTTCTAGCTTCCCATCTCAAATGGCAGGACCAGATTACTGGAGGCTTGTAATGTCAAATCTCCAATCCTCCCTGTAACACTATTGCTATGCCACCAGAGCAGCAAAGAAAATTCAATGTGAATGACTGGCAAAGATTATACATTTCTCAAGAGACTCTGATGCATTTTTTGCACAACCAGCTTAATTAAGAATCCTTGGCAGTATATTAACCACAAGCTTATGGATCTCAATATGCCAATCAAACATAATGAGATGAATGCAAATGTCAAAGTACAGATTCTTTGCCTAGGAAGTTCCAAAGGCTTAAAGCTGTGTCTTCAGTCATTTGTCAGAAAGCAATGGGGATAGCTGGGCCTGGTGAGGCTGGGGTTTGCCCATTAAAATTTAAATATATATGGCATGACCTCTAGGACCGAGGTATGCTGTTCCCCATGGGATTTTAGTGTATGAGAATGAAGATAAAAGTCTTCGGCTTACAAACTCACACTAAGCTAACAACAGCAACAACAATAGTAACATACCCCAAGATACTTCTAGAGAATAGGCCTATAAGTCCGGAGCCAAAATCAAAACCTGCATCTAGGTTTGTCTCTATAAGATAACAGACAAGTCAAATGACAGCTCTGTGTCTGAATATCTAATAAAATAGAAATGATAGTAGCTGCCTGTGTTTCATAATAATTCATATCAGAAAAAAAGACCGGTACATTTGATTATATTAATTTGTCTTTTTAACGACTGTGCTAACTGTTATCTACTTGGTGTATCTGGTTCTTGGCTAGATTTGATGATCTATTAACAGTTGAACAACCTGAAACTTAAAACAGGCTAACAGATGGTTGTTAACCTGGGGGTGTTTCCCATCCTTCCCATCCTGAAGTGAAAGTAGAGTGATCACATTTATGTGTGACACAAATTTGGAAGAGATGGGTAATATTTTCTATGAATGAATCAGGAGCCAAATACATTTTCTTTTTAATTTGGCTATAAGGTGAATTTAATCAGTTGCACTTTAATAGAGGAAATATAAGGATCTTCACGAAGATACAAAAAAGGAAATTCAAACAACAAATTCCCCCTATGGATAGGTGACTTAAGAATATTTTAAGTGGAAGAGACTTTAAAATTTCACTATGAAGCATTAGTGTGCTTCAGATTCTAAGACAGTTAATGTGATCTTTGTTGTCTTTAATGGATTTTAATGTACAGAATGAAAGAAGTGATGATGTGCGATAAATTAGCCAGATGATCTCTGGAGTATCCTTTTAGCTCTGGATACCACGCTGTTGAGTAAAGAGACAAGCAATCAGGTCAAGGAGAGAATGGTTTCACATAAGGTGCAGTTGAACAAAAAGATAGTTTGCCCTTAAATGAAAACTGAAGGAAGAACAAGATCTCTGGTTTTAAGTATTTGAAAGATAGTCATCATGATGAGAAACTATCAATATTTTTATATGTTGAGTCGTGAAGAGGATAATTACAACCAGAAGGTAGAGAGGCAAATAATAGGTAAGAATTAAAAAAAGAAATTTTCTCTCAACTGCTTATTGCTTTTAAAAAAATGTTTATTAAAATAATTCATGCACATAGTTTACAGAGACAAATAACAGTGCAAAGCATGTAATTTAAAACAACCGCTATCTTCTTTCTCTTCATCCTAATCCTTGCTTCCCAGAGCAAACTTTACGGACTGTTTTCATTTATTCTTCTAATAGTTCCCTCTATTTTCTAAATATTATGCATATTCTGCTCTAAAAAAAAAATCTAAACACTTTTACTATAGAACATGGGAATTTGGGTGTCTATCATATCCCCTCCTTTTCTTTTCTCCCAGCAAGTTAAATAACTGTTTCTGGTTAAATCAATATTTAGAATGTGTTTTATATAAACAACTCATGATTGAGTCACATAAAGTATTGAGGATATTTTCTGTTTACACAATGTTTTGTTTTTCTTAGAATTAGTGATTATCGTATTTTTGCTATTTCCCCTGGGTGCTTTTGTTAATTCACCCTCCAGATTCTCCATCAGAGCTGTAGGCTTCAATCAATGCAGTAAACATGCTGGTCAGTCTTCCAATGCTGTTTTTTTCTTAGGAAAATCCCCCTTGGAGTCTTGAGCTCACTGGCTCCTATCTGGCAGCCGTGGGTCTTTCCAACACTCCTTACTTCTTTCTGAAATATTAACAGTATCCTATGTCTTGTTCTATTTCCCTATTTCAAAGGAAGATTTTTCCCAGTAAGCTTCCTCAGAAAGGATGTATGATAAATAAAAATTTTGAAACCTGACAATCTGTTTCTGTTCTTTTCTAAAGTTGATTAAGAGTGTTTCTGGGACTAGAATTCTGGATCAGAAATTACACTCTCTCGAAATTTAAAGGCATGGGTTGCATTATTGTTTTCTAACTTTCAAGATTGTTGTTAAGAACCTGAGAATACCATTTGCATATATGTTATATTTATTTTTTATTCTCCTGGAAAATTTTCAGTAAATACTCTTTATACTTTGTTATTGTTCAGTCACTCAGCTGTGTCCAACTCTTGGTGACGCCACGACTGCAGCATGCCAGGCTTCCTGTCCTTTGCCTCTCCCAGAACTTGCTCAAACTGATGCCCACTGATGGGGGTGATGTCGATGATGCCATCCAACCATTTTGCTCTCTAACGTTTCCCTTCTCCTCTTGCCTTCAAATCCTTTCCAGCATCAGGGTCTTTTCTACTGAGTCAACTCTTCACATCTGGTGGCCAAAGCACTGGAGTTTCAGCTTCAGCATCAGTCCTTCCAATGAATATTTGAGACTGATGTTTTTTTAGGATAGACATGTTTGATCTCCTTGTTGTCCAAGGGACTTTCAAGAGTCTTCTCCAGCACCACAGTTCAAAAGTATCAGTTCTTTGGTGTTCAGCCTTCTTTATGGTCTGACTTTCACATCAATACATGACTACTGGAAAAACCATACCTTTGACTATATTGACATTTGTCGACAAAGTAATGTTTCTGCTTTTGAATATGCTGTCTAGGTTGGTCATAGCTTTTCTTCCAAGGGACAAGTNACTTGAAGGTGGATTCTTATCCACTGTGCCACCACAGAAGTCCCACAAACTCTTAATTGTAGAGGATAATGTTGACAGCAAACTTTCAGAAGAAAGGACTACTGCAGTACAAAGCACAAAATAAGAGGCAAGTAAATATTTGTGTTTTTCATGCACACATGAATGAATGAGTAGGCGAATGACAGAAGACTGCCTCTCTCCCTCTAATCTTCAGTGCAGCACACTCTTTTTGTTCTGGATGAGTCTAGAAAACTCTTCAAAAATAATTGACTTCACCTATGTTTTTTCTCTGCAAAACTCTCACTTCCCCAGGAGGCTTAAATTGCTTAAAATAAATCACACATTAAAAATTCTGGGAGAAATAAAGACCAGAAACTCAGAAAGTGTAATTTTCACTAAGATTTTGACTACTTGAGTAGTCCCTAATGTTTTTGGCTTAAAGGAAATTTGCTCTAGATTTTTCCATTTGTATTCAGGATATCATC
This sequence comes from Neotragus pygmaeus, assembly GCA_006410875.1. NCBI lineage: Eukaryota > Metazoa > Chordata > Mammalia > Artiodactyla > Bovidae > Neotragus > Neotragus pygmaeus. The sequence goes on from SJYV01018325.1 coordinate 500,021, forward strand.
TTTTGGTTCTGTTTGTATCACTTAAATTTTAACTGTTTAAAAGTTTAGTTTTTTAAAATGAACAACAGTAATCAAACTTGTTTATACAGCCAACATGTGTTGTCCGTCTAATCTCTGTTTCATTGTGGGGGAAGTATGTGTGTATTTCTGTCTTCTGCTAGTTCATCATTGGAGAAGGAAATGGCAACCCTCTCCAGTGTTCTTGCCTGGAAAATCCCATGGACAGAGGAGCCTGGTGGGCTACAGTCCATGGGGTCTTAAAGAGTCGGACATGACTGAGCGACTAAACCACCACCACCACTAGTATATCATAGTGTGTGATTTGTTCAGAAATATGATCCAGTAATTTGGGGGCATTTAATGGTTAGTAGGGTTAAAAAAATTACATAATGGGACTTTTTTCTCCAACTGATATTAATACTCAGGCAGAACAGCAGTATAAGATCTAACCTTTCAAATAAATTAATATCTTAATTAAGTGTAGAGTACATTTAAATGATCTCACATGCTAGTAAAGTAATGCTCAAAATTCTCCAAGCCAGGCTTCAATAGTACGTGAACCATGAACTTCCAGATGTTCAAGCTGGATTTAGAAAAGGCAGAGGAACCAGAGATCAAATTGCCAATATCTGCTGGATCATCAAAAAAGCAAGAGAGTTCCAGAAAGACATCTACTTCGGCTTTATTGACTACGCCAAAGCCTTTGACTGTGTGGATCGCAATAAACTGTGGAAAATTATCAAGAGATGGGAATACCAGACCACCTGACCTGCCTCTTGAGAAATCTTTATGCAGGGCAGGAAACAACAGTTAGAACTGGACATGGAACCACAGAGTTCCAAATCGAGAAAAGAGTATGTCAAGGCTGTATATTGTCACCCTGCTTATTTAACTTCTATGCAGAGTACATCATGGGAAACACTGGGATGGGTGAAGCACAAGCTGGAATCAAGATTGCCAGGAGAAATATCAATAACCTCAGATATGCAGATGACACCACCCTTGCGGCAGAAAGCGAAGAAGAACTAAAGAGGCTCTTTAGTTCTTTAGCCTCTTTAGTTGCATGAAAGTAAAAGAGGAGAGTGAAAAAGTTGGATTAAAACTCAACATTCAGAACACTAAGATCATGGCACCTGGTCCCATCACTTCATGGCAAATAGTTGGGGAAACAATGAAAACAGTGACAGACTTTATATTTGGGGGCTCCAAAATCACTACAGATGGTGACTGCAGCCATGAAATTAAAAGACCCTTGCTCCTTGGAAAAAAAAGTTAAAACCAACCTAGACAGCATATTAAAAAGCAGAGGCATTACTTTGCCAACAAAGGTCCGTCTAGTCAAGGCTATGGCTTTTCTAGTAGTCATGTACGAATGTGAGAGTTGGACTCTAAAGAAAACTGAGCACTGAAGAATTGATACTTTTGAACTGTGGTGTGGGAGAAACTTTTGAGAATGCCTTGGACTGCAAGGCAATCCAACCAGTCCATTCTAAATGAAATCAGTCTGGAATATTCTTTGGAAGGACTGATTCTGATGGTGAAATTCCAATCCTTTGGCCACCTGATGCAAAGAGCTGACTCATTTGAAAAGACCCTGATTCTGAGAAAGATTGAAGGCAGGAAGAGAAGAGGGTGACAGAGGACAAGACGGTTGAACAGCATGACAGACTCAATGGACACGAGTTTGAGTAAACTCTGGAAGTTGGCAATGGGCAGCGAGGCCTAGCGTGTTGCAGTTCATGGTTTCGCAAAGAGTTGGACACAACTGAGACTAAACTGAGCTGAACTGAGATGAGTGCAATTGTGTGGTAGTCTGAGCATTCTTTGGCACTGCCCATTTTTGGGATTGGAATGAAAACTGACCTTTTCCAGCTCTGTGGCCCCTGCTGAGTTTTCCAAATTTGCTGGCATATTGAATTTGCTAGCTTTTCAACAGCATCATCTTTTAAGATTTGAAGTAGCTCAGCTGGAATCCCACCACCTCCAGTAGCTTTGTTCGTAGTGATGCTTCCTAAGGCCCACTTGACTTCGCACTCCAGGATGTTTGGCTCTAGGTTAGTGATCAGACCATCATGATTATTTGGGTCATTAAGATATTTTTTGTATAGTTCTTCTTTGTATTCTTGCCACCTCTTCTTAATATCTTCTGTTTCTGCTAGGCCCAGACTATTTCTGTCCTTAATTGTGCCCATCTTTGCATGAAATGTTCCCTTGTGTCTTTAATTTTCTTGAATAGGTCTCTAGGTTTTTCCATTTTATTGTTTTCCTCTATTTCTTTGCATTGATGGCTTAGGAAGACTTTCTTATTAATTAATATTATATTATATATATGATATATTATACTTTATATAATATCTCTTATTATTTTTTCTTTTTATTATTTCTCTCCTTGCTATTCTTTGGAACTCTGCATTCGAATGGGTAAATCTTTCCTTTTCTCCTTTCGCTTCCCTTATTTTCTCAGCTATTTGTAAGGCCTCCTCAGACAACCATTTTACCTTTTTGCCTTTCTTTTTCTTGGGGATGGTCTGGATCCCTGCCTCTTGTACAATGTCATGAACCTCCATCCATAGTTCTCCAGACTCTCTGACTATCAGATCTAATCCCTTGAGTCTATCTGCTGTTTCCACTGTATAATCATAAGATATTTGATTTTGGTCATACCTGAATGGTCTAGTGGTTTTCGCTTCTTTCTTCAACTTAAGTCTGAAAATGGCAATAAGGAGTTCATGACCTGAGCCACAGTCAGTTCCTGGTCTTATTTTTGCTGACTGTATAGAGCTTCTCCATCTTTGGCTGCAATGAATACAATCCATCTGATTTCAGTATTGACCATCTGGTGATGTCCATGTGTAGAATCTTTTCTTGTGCTGTTGGAAGAGGGTGTTTGCTATGACCAGTGCGTTCTCTTGGCAAAACTCTGTTAGCCTTTGCCCTGCTTCATTTTGTACTCTAAGAACAAACTTGCTTCTTATTCCAGATATCTCTTGACTTTCTACTTTTGCATTCCAGTCTTCTATGAAAAGGACATCTGTTTTTGGTGTTAGACTAGAAGGTCCTGTACATCTTCATAGAATCATTCAACTTCAGCTTCTTCAGCATTAGTGGTTGGGGCATACACTTGTATTACTGTGATACTGAATTGCTTGACTTGGAAATGAACAGAGATCATTCTGTCTTTTTTTGAGATTGCACCCAAGTACTGCATTTCAGACTCTTTACTAGTGTGAAACTTCTCAGTGATTTGCATTAATGTGGAGCTTTTTTGTTCACTGTGTGGGATACTTCAAAAACTTTTGGCCTGCAGTTTTGAGACATTTTTTCATGTTCTCTATTAGTTTTTTTTAAATTTGTATTTTAAAAATTCATTTTCTAGTAAAATGCTGTGCCTCCTGAATCTAATTTTCTCATGCTGTTTCTTAATCTCCATCTTTTTCTATTTTGCTTTATATTCTGAAGAGTTACACAATTTTATCTCTCTATCAGAATTTTTATTTCTATTAGTGTATTTTTTATCTCAAGAGTTCTTTGTTTTCTGAAAGTTCTGTCTTAGAGCATCTTGTTTTTCATTTTATGAATAAAATTTATCTCTTTGTGAAAATTTTAGCTTAATATTCTCTGCACTATCTTTTTCCTCCAAGTTCCTTTTTGGATCCTCACTTTGAATTGATCTGGACTCATTCTTTCGTGTTAGAATCTTTCCTAAAAATAAAGGCTGGGATGTCCTTTCAAATTCTAGAGTGAGTCTGTTAGATCAGGTTCCCTGGGAAATAGATTGTATAGTAAGTTTACTTGGGATTTTCTTGGGATCGACACCTGAGAGGGAGAGAGATAAATTGGTAGAAATATTGTTTCAATCACTTACCAGGGAATAACATGGAAAGCTCTGGTACTGGGATGACACTTCAGAGATATACTAAATTGAGGCAAGTGTCTGGATTTGGGTTTTCCTCTGGGAAAGATTGTAATCATCTACAAATCACTGGATTGGGTTTGTCCTCTGGGCAAGGCAGCTGTCTTCATTTGGGGTGATTTCCAGAGAGGAAATCAGCTATGATCCATAAGCCACTAACGCATCCAGCAACTGGGAGAATCGCCTCAGTCCTGAAGGGTGAATCCAGAATCCACAACAGCAAGGCAATTAAATGCTGTGATGTGCATGAGGTTAGGCAAATGGTAAACCTCACTACAAGGTGATCATTCTGGGGGAGAGACCACTTAGGGAGATTCTTGTCAGTATCAGAGATCTTTCCCTCGGGCTGTTAAATTTCCACAGATGAAAGTGGGGAAGGAGTTGGGTGGTGGCTGCTGTGCTAGAAGGCCATCTGAGGGGCTCAGTGTTCAATATGCAGATCTACACTTAATCCCTCGTTTTCAGAAGGTGCTTCACAGTCCTCTGTGCCTGGTGTCCAAGTGACAATCTTTACGGTTCAACATCTTCAGAAAGTAAACCCATATGCCTGGGTGGGCGGGAGGACAGTTCACTGGCTTTATGAGGTGAGAGAGAGAATCTGGGTGTCTGAATTTTTTAAAAACAACTTTTCAATAAATTCTCATTTTCAGCCCTATATCACACCTCAGATGTACCTGAGCCTTTCCATGGTTTGTCTTCCCCCTTGCAGATCTAGAACTCAGTTTCTCTATTCTGCCAAATCAGCTTCTAAGGTTTCATTAACATCCCTGGCTCTTATGGGATTTTTCAAAAGCAATTCTTTACTTGTTTTACTTGGGTTTCGGTGATGAAGAAGGAGATAAATTGCTTATTATTTCATGTTTGACTTTAGTTACAGTAATTACTTTCTATAAGACACCATGTGCTATTTCAAGAGGGGATGTTTCTTAATCACTGCAGGTGCTCAAGCAGAGAATGGACAATCACTCAAGAGGAATGCTGACAGGGTTCTTGCCTTATTGGAATTAGGAGATCATGTCATCCAATCCTGGGGCTTCCCTTGTGGCTCAGCTGGTAAAGAATTCACCCGCAATGCAGGAGACCTGGGTTTGATCCCTTGGTTGGGAAGATCCCCTGGAGAAGGGAAAGGCTACCCATTCCAGTATTCTGGCCTGGAGAATTCCATGGACTGTATAATCAATGGGGTTGCAAAGAGTCAGACAGGATTGAGCGACCTTCACTCACTCACTGACCCAATCCTGAGCTTCTACAGTTCCACATAATACAGGAGAAACAACTTTATTATAGGAAATGGTACATGATAGTCAAAGAACAAGTCTCTATGTATTAAACTTCTCCATTTGATAAATAGACTTAATATTTGATTTTTTTTCTATTTACCATTTGGGTCCAGTTCACAATACTACTCAACACAATTTATCCCCATCAATCAGATATACCTACTAATGTCTGAATATCAGCAGTGAGAATAATTAACCAACCCCCAAGGTGAGATCATATATATATAAGAAGGTAAAAATGAATTGCAATTTCAGTTGTGTATATAGACTCACTAATGGGTAAGTTAGTCAAAGTGATCAGTGGCCATGGAACTCGCTTTTGGGCTATTTATTCTCTAGAAAGG
>SJYV01018325.1:505653-519010 GCA_006410875.1 Neotragus pygmaeus
CTTTTGCCCTTCTGGTGTTTACTCTGCCAGAGATTCCTTGGGAGTCCAACAGAATTTTACCTCAAACCGTGCCTGTTTCCTGTACCGCCACCACACCCTCAGATATGCACAGCCTCACTCCCTCCGGCTCTTGCTTACGATGGCAGTTTCTGGGGGAGGCCTGCCCTGGCCGCCTAGTTTGAAATGCCACCCTTCATGCCCCTCTCTTCCTCCACAGAACCCACCACCTTGTCACGCACCATCTAGTTTCCTAACCTGTTTGAATGAATGAATTCCGTTTATTTACGTTCCGGCTGCATTGGGTCTCCACCGCCGCACACCGGCTTTCTCTCGTGGTGGCGAGCAGGAGCTAGCTTCTGGTTCTGGTGCCGGGCTTGTCCCCGTGAAGGCTTCTCTTGCTGCCGAGCGCGGGCTCCGGGGCACAGGCTCAGTAGCTGTGGCGCAGGGGTTTAGTTGCTCTGCAGCACGTGGGATCCTCCCGGGCCAGGGATCGAACCCGTGTCCCCTGCATTGGCAGGCGGATTCTTAACCACTGGGCCGCTGGGGAAATTCCTAATTTCCTGGTTCGTTACATTTATGGTCTGACTCTCACCCCCTGGAAGGGCAGCCTGAGAGCCGCTGCCTGTCTGGGTCACAGTGCCTGCCTGGGGTAGGACGCCTAGGGTGTCCGGCGTGCACTTAACTTCTAGACCTTCCCCAGCCTGGTTCCTGAGTCCTGCCCCCTAAGGGATGCCATGGTGTCAGGGCCAGGCCCGCACTGCCACTTCGAACCCCACGTGCCCACTGAGCACTGACCACTTCCCAGTAACCAAACCCGGGTCTGCTCAGGACGTTTTCCCAACCGCCCCAGAAAATAAAAAGCAACATCGTAGCATCTGAAACAGCGACATGAAGTGACTTTTCCCTCCCAGGGAGGCAGCTCAAGCTTGGAGTCTCCCTTTTAGAGGGAGAGACCGCTACCTGAAGCAGCACCGGAGCTGCGTCTCAGGGCGGAAGGCGCGGGCTCCGAGGCGCACACCGCGTGCTTCGGGGATGCGCAGGCACGGAGGAGCGCAGGTGCCCCCGGCCCCTGCGGGGCGTGCAGGCGCGTCTTCCTCTGGGGCCCGGCGTGGCAGCTGCCCTGTTTTATTCACGTGGCAAGCGCTTGCCTCAGATTTCAGGTGACAGCGAAATGGCATCGGTTTAGGGGCCGCAGACGATTGGACTGGGTTTCAGGGAGGATGTGGGATTGGAGCTGGGTCTCCTCTGGGCCCAGGCCGTGAAAGTGCTTGTGGCCTCGGGGAGGAGTGAACAGGAGGGCAGAGGGCGGCAGGAAGCTTCCAGAGGACGTGCTGAGGCAGCTGGCGCTGGGCGAGAACCGGAGTGAGAGGTGCAGAAAGATGAAAACAGGGCCCCGGAAGGGGGTTGGTGAGAAAAGAAGGCATGACCCCCTCAGCGCGGACCAGGAGGAGAGGACGCCAGTCGGTGATGAGGGCCAAGGCTGCTTAGAATTCGAAGGGTCCGACTTCCCGGGTGGTCCAGCGGCTGAGACTCTGAGCTCCTGATCAGGGGGCCCTAGTTTGATCCCTGGTCAGGGAACTAGCTCCAACATCCTATAATGAAGAGTTCACATAGCACAAATAAAGATTCTACACGCCGCAACTAAGACCTGGTACAGCAAAATAAATAATTTTTTTAAAATCCAAAGGGATCTTTCATACACACAAAAGCATGCACAGCTGATAGCCCCTGTGGGCAGAGCCTTTAGGCGTCTCTGGGCCTCGGCCAGGTGGGACACGGCTGTCCCTCTGAGCTGGCCTCCCTAGTCCTTATTTCCTGGTTGCCTGGACAGAGGCACAGTCCTCCCAGCAGGGTCCCTCTCCTGGTCTTTCCTTCCCTGATGCTGGCTTCTCACCCGTTTCCCAGAGTTCCCATGCATCCCTCTGACTTATCCCAGCCACCCTCATCAGACCCACCTCAAGCCCCCTCTGCTCTGAATTTAGGGCTGTCAGATTTAGCAAATAAGGTTACAGGGTACCCAGTTAAATTTGAGTTTTGGATAAACAATAATTTTTTTTTTTTAAGTGTAAGCGTGCAATGATTGTGCATGCCTGCTTGCTCGGTCACCTCAGTCATGTCTGAGTCTGCGACCCCATGGACTGTAGCCCACCGGGCTCCTCTGTCCATGGGATTCTCCAGGCAAGAATACTGGAATNTTGAGCTTTAAGCCAACTTTTTCACTCTCCTTTTTAACTTTCATCAAGAGGCTCTTTAGTTCTTCTTCACTTTCTGCCATAAGGGTGGTGTCATCTGCATATCTGAGGTTATTGATATTTCCACACATACTTTAGGAGTCAAATTTAGATCAAGTTTTCCACTCACATCTCTTGAAATTATTTGGGAAAGTAGAACAAGTGTTCTGTTTGATTTCTGTGTTATTACATTTTAGATAATTCAATTCTAAGAAATAATATTTATACAGCCTTTACCTTGCCAGACAGCGCTGTAAAGCTTTGTATGCATAAATACATTTAAACTGCACAACAAAGTCTCATAATAAATTCTCATAATAAAACTGTATGAGATAAGATAAAGTTTTATTCTCATTTATAAATGATGAAATTGGGTCACAGGAAAATTAAGTAACTTGCCCAACACCACACAGGAAGTGAAAGAGCCAAGATTTGAACCACTTTCTGATTTTGCTCTAGACTCCAAGTTCCCAACTGCTGGGTTGCTCTGATCTTTGTAATCAAGGTCAGAAACTTTTACACAATGAGAAATATGTGATACAACATACTGTGTCATACAATGCATTATACAGCAGTGTACAACTCCAACAAATTCTGCAAGTACAGCTCCCAATTAGGCCAGCAGAAAGCAGCTCTCAGTAAAATAGCATCTGGAATTAGTCAACAGAAAGCATACCGTCTTCCCTCAGGATACTGAAAGACCACATATTTCTTTGATGACCGGACAAAAGCTGTTGCAGCTTGGCAGGCAAGTTCTGATTCATCCGCCATATTCACCAGATATTGCACCTTCGAATTTCCATTTATTTTTGTCTTTACCAAACTATCTTAATGGAAAAATTTTGGTTCTCTGAAAGACTGCAAAGGGCACCTGAAACAGTTATTTGCTCAAACAGATAAAAAGTTTTGGGAAGATGGAATTACGACGTTGCCAGAAAAATGGCAGAAGGTAGTGGAACAAAACAGTGAATATATTGTTCAATCAGTTGGCGAAAATGAAAAAAAAAAAAAAAAAGAGGCGGGGGAACTTTCCCTGGTGGTCCAGTGGTTGGTTGAGACTCCAGGCTCCCAGCAGGAGTGTGGGGTTCAATCCCTGGTCAGGGAACTAAGATCCCACTTGCCAGGCAATGTGCCGCCCCCGCCTCCAACCAAAAAAAAAAAAAATTATACACGCTTGTAAACTAAACACAGAAAAGTAAAAAGGGAGCAGTAGAGTAATTATAACTTCAAGAAACAAGCGTTATTTTCCCATCACTCTACTAAAGTGTTTTACCCATATTTTTCTATTAATACTTAACAGTAACTTTGTTGCACTTTTGTTCCCATTTTACTAATGGTGATTGACAGAGAAATTAAATGACTTCTCCACTTTTACACAGCTGCTGAAAGCAGAATTCTAGCCCAGATCCGTAAGAGTCCAAGTCTAAGATCTAAACTACCTTTCAAGACTCTCTCCATGTCACCTCTCCTCTGCCTAGAGGAAATCCTTGGCTTTATTTGACTTAGAGTTCGCAATACACAGCAGTAGCAAATGATTCACATTCCAGAAGGTGTAGCACAATTAGTAATCATGGGAACATTTACTTTGTGACTGCTATATGGGCACCAGGCTAGACCATCATTCAGTACTGTGTGGCTATTCACTGTTCATATTTAACTATAGATTAATTTAAAAATTATATGGTACATACACATTTTAATATTTGCACATCTATTATGGTCTAGATTAAGCCCTCATGAGCATTATAAAAGCATGTTTCACTTTTTTCCAGATTGACAGACAGACCTCACAAATTTTTCTTGTGTGTTATACATATGTAGCTATATTAAATATATAATGTGTAGATATATAATTAATACTAATATATAGTCACTATATGTCTGTATGTACATTGTATATAAAATCATACATAACTGATATATATGTATGTATTATATCCATATATATTTATAGTTAATATAATATATATAGTTGTACATAATATAACATGTAGTTAATATAGCATTATAATATATATTATATAATTAATGGGCTACACATAAACATATAATATATAATTAATATATACATATACATACACACATATATATATGAGTATGTTTACATATCTCTGAATTATCGTATTGCTTGTGACTTTCAGATTGCATTGCTTAAATGACTAGAATAATAGAAGATATAATTCCTTGTAATCCATTTTGGGGCTTTTCTTTTAAGATTTATTGCTTTGGACATTAACTGAAGAATTTCCAGTTTTATTACAAAGGCACACTTTTTGAATGTATATTTCAAACACTTGTTTTGAGGGAATAAATACGTTGATGACTATTTGTTAAGATAAATATATTCCACCAGATGTCACTGTTTCCCTTTCAGTGGAAATGATTTGCCATCAAATAGTTTCTAAGATATTTTAAATAAATTAAAATGAAGCAAAGAATTCCCTTGTATATGGATGAGTCAGTCAGCACAACATTTTGTCTACAAAGAAACGCGTGTTGATATCTAACATCCAACGGTCCTGCATGTCAGCTTTAATACCAGTGCAGTACAGCTTTCTGGGCAAAGAGCTTGCTGTATATGATATTGCTACACATTAACGAGAGGGATTCAAGTATAATTCAAGGGTACCTTTAGCTCTTAAGAAAAATGTAGGTAAAAATAATTTTCTTGTTAAAAAGTAAGGATTTCAATTAGTCCACAAAGCCTCACAGCCACCTTGTTGCTTTCTCCTTTATTTGGGGTTTTTTTTGACCCTTCCCAACTTTGTTGACCCAAATATAGAAGATTAAATTATAAAAATACCAGAAAAGAGATGAAGAGAAATATACAAATTTCCCCATCTTGTCATTAAGAGCCCTAAATTAATTTGTATTATCTTTCTGTGGGATTATCTGCCATCCATTTCAATTAACCAGATCAGGTATGGAGGGCTTAATTTGATTGTGCATGGGATAAGCATGAGGGTCAGTCTTATCTCAAGCTGTTTTCTTGTCATATTTTATTTTCCTGTCTAAAATGGCCATGAGTCCTTCAGGGCAGATAAACAGAGTGGCAATAAAATACAAAATAGAACATTTCAAATTGTGTGTGTTTTTTTTTTTTAGAAGTCAGTATTCTTTCTAACAGACATGTTGGAAGACACATAACTTACTAAGTCAACAAAAAAAGTAGTTTGATGACCTTGTGTGAATGGATGACATATATTAATTCTTTTAGCAAGTGTTTATTTAACTTTGCTACACTTCCAATATTTTGATAGGAAGTGAAGATGACATGAAGACATGAAAGATAAGATCCCAATCCCCTGGGAGCTTCCAGTCTAATGAGGAAGAAGGACAGGAAAGGGTCTGTAACACGCCCTTAGGGCAAGGGCAGATGCATCCATATACGTAACACTGTAGACTGACTGATTAAAGGGAGGGAGTCTGAGTTCATACTCCAGGAGCCCCAGTTGCCTACTGAGGTTTGCTCATGACATTTCACTAACAATAGACCTTGAAGGAAACACCTAGTTCAGGATATAAATAAACAGGTAAAATAAAGTTTAAAACAGGTACATTATATAATTGGTAATTATATAATTCCAAGAGACTTATTTCACAATAGTGTTTTATTCCAGCAGAAATGAAAATAAATTTATCTTTAAAGATTTCCTAATATACTCATAGGTTTAATACCACTCCATCTGATTGAATTTAGAAACACATGACACTGTTCTCCACAGGAAGTAATCTGTTTACTTTGATAACGTAAATCTGAATATGAGTAAAGAGATGATGTCAAGTCTTCTTTTCCTCTGTAGATGCCTAATAGGTGTTAATGTAAAATCGAGGATTATTGGTCATTTTATTTAATTTTTATAGCTAGATAACTGCATAGATTTTAATGAAAAGAAATGTCTGTTTCTCTCCCTGCAGCAGTATTAAGTGTTCTATTTCTTGGCCAAGATGAGGAGAGTATTTTAGTTTTGCATTGTCTGTGTACAATGCAAACTTATCTACAGTTTAGTGTTTTCCTTTGCTATATTTTGAAGTTTTGACAAATTAAAAAATTAAGAGAAAATATCAGAAACCAGCTTCATTGATTATAAAAGAAATAAATGAAGAGAGAAGCAAAAGGAAGCCAGGTATGTTACAATTAACTATTGCTTATATAGATAATAAGATATTCATAGTATGGAATAGTATGCTATCATTAAGAATGACTTTATAGAACACCAATTAATGATAAATAATAAGCATATTCATGAAATATAGTATAAGTATATAAATTTTAAAATAAGTATATAAATTAAAAAGTGGATTATAAAGCCAGATATGATATGGTTCAATTTTTTAAAACTAGTTTTCATAATCTGTAATTTCTTAATTAGTAAAAGGAATTCATAATCTATTTGTAATAAAAAATGTAATAGAGTTTGTGTACTTCTTTTTTTAAAAAGGAATAACTGCTCTTTCTTCTGATTTTTAAAAATTCTGTTATTTCAAAGAGAGATTCTATCTTAGAGCCATAGTATATAGATACTGAGTAAATACTTTAAAAACATTTCTTAGTTGTTGAATTTTAGTAATAATAGTTGTTCATTATATCCCTGAAGGAAAGAGGCCTCAAGTCAGAAAATTCTCAACCACTTGGATTTTCAGGGAATATATGCAGAGGTTTCATTACAGAGAAATGCCCAGGGTTTGTTTTTTCTCCATAATAATGTTTGTCCCCAAACTTCTAACCCAGTAAAATCCATTGCCAATATGTGCTTCTCAAAAGCTTCCAGTTCTCCTTTAAATCCTAACTTGCTTCCTTCTGGCCTTCTTCTTATTAGGCCTCAACATTTTCCTCTTAGTAAAAGCTGTACTCCCTACATCTGTGACTTTGATATTAAAGTCAGTTGGGTCTCCTTCTGGAGGGAGGAGTAACTTCCATGAGATGTTTGAGTATACTTTATTGAAAATGGTGTCTGAATTGCTTTTTGAATAATTTTCTCTAATCTCTCATCTCCTGGCTACAAAACAAAAGCACAGTACACGGGCTGCCGAAATATATGGAATATTATGAATAAGAAAAGACACAAGCAACAATAAACCTCTGTGTGAAAACAGATAGGTTTATACAGCACGAGAGTAAGAAGCATGGTTCTTTAGATGTGATCCTGGTATACATCAGAATATGTCTTAGATTAATCCCGTTTTGTTTCCTGACTTTCACTGTTCAAATGTCAAAGGGCAGTTATTCTCTTTGAATGGATATTATTTTGACAAGAAGTCAAGTGATCTACTCATTTATTTACTTATTTTTTTAATTTTATTTTTAAATTGGAGGATAATTACTTTACAACACAGTGCTTTCTGCCACACATCAACATGAATAACCACAGCCACACACGTCTCCTTCCTTCTTAAACCTTCCTCTCACCTCTATCTACATCCCACCTCACTAGGTTGTCGGAGAGCACCGGCTTTGGGTTCCCTGTCTCATTCAGCAAATTCCTGCTGGCTATCTATTTTACGTATGGGAATGTATATGTTTCATTACTACTCACTCTCATCTTCCCACCTTCTCCCTCCCCCACTGTAACCAAAAGTCTCTCTCCTCTTCATGTCTGCATCTCTTTTGCTATCCTACAAATAGGATCATCAGTACCATCTTTCTAGATTCCGTACATATGCATTAATATATCATATTTGCTTTTCTCTTTCTGTCTTACTTCACTCTGGATCATAGGCTCTAGGCTCATCCACCACATTAGAATCGAGTCAGAATCGTTCCTTTTTATAGCTGAGTAATATTCATTGTGTATAGGTATCACACCTTCTTTTTGTTGCTGTTGCTGTTAGCCCGGGCTTAAAACATTCTGCTTCCAAGGTCTCAGGCCTTTCCTTCACAGGCTGTTGGAGAGAGATCTGTAACATCTCAAAGGTATGTCTCTACCCTAACATACTTGGCTATGGCCTATGGTAATGGTTCCCCATGCCTGCTCGGCCCTCACCAGGGTGTTGTCTTCCTGTTCCTTCCCTCACAATCATCCCAGGGCTCCTTCTCTTCTTCCAGTAAGGTAGTCACATCTGGTTTATACTTGGAAGGTCCTGCTGGTGAGATGAAGTTGCTCTCATTCTCTCAGTGCCGAGTTCAGGAATTCCCGTTCATCTTGTGAGAAGACTAGGGCCACATTTTAATGTCACTGAACCAGTCCAGGAGAGGAAGGTACCATACATCATGGAAGGCCACATAGGGGATGCAATCAGGAAAGGAGGGACAAGCAGGATGTGGGGCGTTGTTTGAAACTGCAAGAACCAGTCAGTCCTTTTCAAGATTTCTCTGTTGAAGAACTGTGGAGTCCAGATAAGCCAGATATCTCTGAACTGAAACCAACAAGGTGTATCACAACTTCTTTGTCCATTCATCCATTGATGGATATATTAAGTTGCTTCCATGTCCTAGCTATTGTAAACAGTGCTGCAATGAACATTAGGGTATAAGTGTCTTTTTGAATTATGGTTGCCTGAGGGTATATGTCCAGTAGTGGGATTGTTGGGTCATGTGCAAATGCGAGATCTGGACCATAAAGAAGGCTGAGCGTTGAAGAATTGATACTTTGGAACTGTGGTGCTGGAGAAGATTCTTGAGAATCCCTTGGGTAGCAAGGAGATGAAACCAGTTAATCCTAAAGGAAATCAATCCTGAATATTCATTGAAAGGACTGGTGCTGAAGCTGAAACTTCAATATTTAGACCACCTGATAGGAAGAACCGACTTACTGGAAAATAACCTGATGCAGGGAAAAATTGAGGACAGGAGGAGAAGGGGGTGACAGAGGATGAGATGGTTAGATAGTATCACCAACTCAATGGACATGAGTTTGAGCAAGCTCTAGGAGATAGTGAAGGACAAGGAAGACTGGCATGCTGCAGTCCAGGGGGTTGCAGAGTCAGACATGACAGCAACTGAACAGCAAACAACAACAAGGGTAGTTTTATTCCTAATTTTTAAAGGAATATCCATACTGTGCTTGCCAAGGCCCACTTGACTTCACACTCCAGGATATCTGGCTCTAGGTGAGGGACCACACCACCATGGTTGTCCAGGGCATTAAGATCTTTTTTTTTTTAATAGTTCTGTATATTCATCCAGTCTCATCACTTCATAGCAAATAGATGGGGAAACAATGGAAACAGTGACAGACTTTATTTTCTTGGGCTCCAAAATCATTGCAGATGATGACTGCAGCAATGAAATTAAAAGACGCTTGCTCCTTGAAAGAAAAGCTATGACAAATCTTGGCAGCATATTAAAAAGCAGAGACNTTTTTTTTTTTACAAAACTAAGCATATTTTTACCATATAATCCTACAGTTATGTTCCTTGGTATCGGCTCAAAAGAGATGAAAACTTATGTCCAGAACAAAATCCTGCTCACAGGTATTCAGTTCAGTACAGTTGTTCAGTTGTGTCGGACTCTTTGTGACCCCATGGACTGCAACACGCCAGGCCTCCCTGACCATCACTATCTCTTGCCCCATCTCATGCCCATCAAGTTGGTGATGCCATCCAATCATCTCATCCTCGGTCATCCCCATCTCTTCCCTTCTTCAATCTTTCCCAGCATCAGGCTCTTTTCCGATGAGTTAGTTCTTTGCATCAGATGGTCGAAATATTGGAGCTTCAGCTTCAGCATCAGTCCTTCTAATGCAAACAGATAGTGGATTGGCTAAAATGTTAATTTGTTTTTTTAAGTAAAAATAAAATAATTTTTAATTTTCACCAAGAACTTTACTGAACAACAGATTCACTGTTTTGTTCCACCACCTTCTGCCATTTTCCAGGCAACTTCATAGTTCCATCTTCCAAAAACTTAATCTTTTTGAGCAAAGGAATATTCCAAGTGCCTTCTACACTCTTCCAGAGAAATAAAATTTTTTCCATTAAAAGAATTTTGTAAAAACCAAAATGAATGGAAATACAAAGTTTCAGTGTCTGGTAAATACAGTGGATGGATCAGAATTTACCAGCTAAGGTGTAACAGTTTTTGTCTGGTCATCAAAGAAAGATAGTCTTGCATTATCCTGGTGGAAGATGATGAGTTTTCTGTTGACTAATTTTGACACATTTAGTTGAGTGCTACTTTCAGTTGGTCTTCTTGGGAGCAGTACTTTTTTTCTTGAATAATTTTATTTTATCATTTGGTTTGGTTTTTAAGGAAAAGAAAGTGTTGAGCTTAACATCTGAAAACAAAATGAATATTTACAAACTATACTGAGAGGTAATTGAAAAGTTTTTTGCCACCTGAATTAACTCATATCTCCAAATGAATCTTGGTCAAAGATGACTCAATGGATATTTTTTGAGTTAAAGGACATTTACAAATTCAGAAACACTTTAAATTTTGTGCAATACTGGAAGATTACCTTCAAACTAAACCTATTATTTTAAAATAAAATAATATGCATTATGCTACAGTAAAGTTCTTTTTCCTCTCTCCTCACAGTCTTTCTTTTTTTAAATTGAATTAATTTTTAAATGAAGCAAAGATGAATATATTTTAATGATAAAAGGTACAATTCACAAATAAGATAGACATCATAAACCATTGGGCACCTAAAACAAAGAAACATAAATAAAAAATCAGAAGAAATAGAAGAAAAAAGAAAAAATATATATCATAATAGTGAGACATATTAACATTCCTCTGAGAATATTTTATCAAGTGCAGAAAAAATAAAAGCAGCTTGAATGATGTCATTAATAATTTAAATGTAATTNAAACAAAGAAACATAAATAAAAAATCAGAAGAAATAGAAGAAAAAAGAAAAAAAATATATATCATAATAGTGAGACATATTAACATTACTCTGAGAATATTTTATCAAGTGCAGAAAAAATAAAAGCAGCTTGAATGATGTCATTAATAACTTAAATGTAATTAATTTCTATTTATATTAATTTATATTATTCTTATATACTACACAAGTATACTTAAAATTTTGTATCTTACACATTATTATTAGGTGTCCATAGGACATTTAGAAAAGCTGGCAAAAAGATAAACACTACTAAATTTCATAAAATAGATTTTTTTGTGTGATTTAGTTATACATATACACATATTATTTGTGAAATTATTTCTCATTATAGGTTATTATAAAATATTGACTATAGTTTAGTATAGTAAACCTTTGTTGCTTATTGCATATCTATTTTTTTAAATTAGAAAAATAGCATCTTATTCATAATAAGTCAAACAAGTGGAATGAAAATGTCAAATGTTTTAGCTAAGCAAAATTACTAATTTTCTAATATATGTTATACATATTATTTGTATGTATGTATACAAGAGAGTTTCTACTTTGCTTAATAAAAGCTTGAGAAAGAACATCAAAAAAGTGATGGAAAAATTGTAAAACATAAGCTAAATTAAATGAGAGCACTGAATATGAAATGGGAAAAGTGAAACAAACTAGATAAAAGTAGAATGTCCTCATATAGTCTAGTTGTTNGAGTTTCTACTTTGCTTAATAAAAGCTTGAGAAAGAACATCAAAAAAGTGATGGAAAAATTGTAAAACATAAGCTAAATTAAATGAGAACACTGAATATGAAATGGGAAAAGTGAAACAAACTAGATAAAAGTAGAATGTCCTCATATAGTCTAGTTGTTTTTAAATATGACTGCTCATTAGAAACATATCTGGAACTCTAGTCAAAAAAGAAGCAATACCTGGACATTTGTATTTTTTCAAAAATATCCAAGATAATTCTGATATGCATCTGGATTTTAAAAAATGATTACAGGTTTTTCTATAAAATGGTAGATTTGATGATATAAAATTCTATAATTCTTATGTTGACCAATCATGATACAATTGTACTAAGTGAGTAATAGTTACATAATCACAATAGCAAAAGATGTTTATCAGTTTTCACAATTAATAGCCAGACAAAAATAAAAGATAATTACAATTGCAAACCATAATGGAACATGATTAGGCTAACAATATAAAATAATTACATGCAATTTGGGGAGTCAAGCAGAGTGATGGAATTGCATCCATGCACATGTTTTCATCTGCTCAACCAGTCTGTGTCTTTTGGTTGGTGCATTTAATCTGTTTACATTTAAGGTAATTATTGATATGTGTGATCCTGTTACCATTTTCTTAGTTTGTTTTGGGCTTATTTTCTATAGATAGATATTTTCCTCCTCTTGTTTTCTGCCTAGAGAAGTTTCTTTAACATTTGTTGTAAAGTTGGTTTGGTGGTGCTGAATTCTCTTAACTTTTGCTTGTTTGGAAAGCTGTTGATTTTTCCATCAAATCTGAAGCAGAGTCTTGCTGGGTGGAGTATTCTTGCTTGTAGGTTCTTTCCTTTCATCTTTTTAAATATATCAGGCCATTCCCTTTTGGTTTGTAGAGTTTTGGTTGAGAAAACAGCTGATAGCCTGATGGGCATTTCCTTGAATGTTATTTGTTATTTTTCCTTTGTTGCTTTTAATATTTTATCTCTGTCTTTAATTTCTGTCAGTTTGATTAGTATCTGTCTTGATGTGTTCCTCCTGGGGTTTATCCTGCCTAGGACTTTGCTTCCTGGACCTGGCTGACTATTTTCTTTCTCATGTTAGAGAAGTTTTCAGCTATTATCTCTTCAAATCCTTTCTCAGGTCCTTTCTCTCCCTCTTCTCCCTCTGGGACACCTATAATGCAAATATTAGTGTGTTTAACGGAGAAGACAATGGCACCCCACTCCAGTACTCTTGCCTGTAAAATCCCATGGACGGAGGAGCCTGGTAGGCTGCAGTCCATGCAGCCCCATGAGTCGGACACGACTGAGTGACTTCACTTTCACTTTTCACTTTCATGCACTGGAGAAGGAAATGGCAACCCACTCCAGTGTTCTTGCCTGGAGAATCCCAGGGACAGCAGAGCCTGGTGGGCTGCCGTCTGTGGGGTCACACAGAGTCAGACGCGACTGAAGCGACTTAGCAGCAGCAGCAGCAGTGTGTTTAATGTTGTCCCAGAGGTCTCTTGGGCTGCCTTCATTTCTTTTCATTCTTTTTCCTGTATTCTGTTCTGTGGCAGTGATTTCCACCATTCTGTCAACATTTCATGCATCTTCTCAATCTTTGTTTCCATTCTTTT
>SJYV01018325.1:519638-602517 GCA_006410875.1 Neotragus pygmaeus
ACATGAATCCACCACAGGTGTACACAAGCTCCCAATCCTGAATCCCCTTCCCACCTCCCACCCCACAACGTCTCTCTGTATCATCCCCGTATGCCAGCCCCAAGCATCCTGCATCCTGCATCAAGCATAGACCGGTGCCTTGTTTCTTACATAATAGTATATATGCTTCAATGCCATTCTCCCAAATCATCCCGCCCTCTCCTACTCCCTCAGAGGCCAAAAGTCCGTGTGTTTCTTCCTTCTGTCTGCCCTCTGGTGGAGGAGGCTAAGAGCTCATGTTAGCTTCCCAATGGGAGGGACTGGTGGTGGGAAAAACTGGGTCTTGCTCTGGTGGGCAGGGCCTTGCTCATGTGTGATGTCACATCAGTTGTGTCTGACTCTTTGTGACCCTTTGGACCGTAGCTCTCCAAACTCCTCTGTCCATGGGATTCTACAGGCAAGAACACTGGAGTGGGTTGCCATTTCCTTCTCTAGGTGATCTTCCCAACCCAGGAATCAAACCCACATCTCTTACGTCTTGAGCACTGGTGGGTGAGTTCTTTACCACCAGGCCACCTGGGAAGCCCTGCTCAGTAAAGCTTTAATCCAGTTATCTGCTGATGGGAGGGATTACACTCCCTCCTTGGTAGGTTTTTGGCCTGAGATGACCCAGCCCTTCAGCCTGTGGTCTCTATGATCAGGTTGATGGTGACCTCCAGGAGAGTTTATGTCAAGGGGGACCTTTCCAGACTGGTGCCCCCATCCCTGTGGTGAGCCCTTGTCAATTCCCAACTCCACAGAGACCCTCCAACACCCGCCAGTAGTTCTGGGTCAGTCTCCTGTGGGGTCACTGTTCCTTTCCTCTGAGCCTTGGTGCATGCAAGGTTTTGTTAGCATCCTCCAAGTCTGGAGTCTTCCTCCAGTCTTGTGGAAGTCTTGCAGTCAAATCCCTCTGGCCTTCAAGGTCAGATTCCCTGGGAATTCCTAGTCCCTTTGTCAGGTGTCCAGGCTGAGAAGCCTGATGTGGGGTCAGAACCTTCACAAAAGGGAGAGAACTTCCTTGGGATTATTGTTCTCCAGTTTGAAGTCATCCAACTGGTGGGCATGGGATTTGATTTTATCATGATTCTGCCCCTCCTACCATCTCATTGCGGCTTTTTCTTTCTCTTTGGATGTGCGGTGTCTTTTTTTGGTGGGTTTCAGCATCTTCCTGTTGATAGTTGTTCAACAGCCTCTTGTGATTTAGGTGCTCTTGCAGGAGGATATGAACTTACCTTCGTCTACTCTGCTATCTTGAATCAGAAGCTCCTCACAGTCTCAGTACTCGGATTAATTGGTTTTCTGGGAAAGAGCTCATAATAGAGGGCTCTCTTCTAACACTACTATATACACAACAATACCTTTTTTTTTGAATGAAGATTGGTCTTTGATGGTGGCTTATTTTGCTTGCCCCACAATCTCTTCTGTTCCACATTATTGTATAGTGTCCGTTTTTCATTGCTTATCACAATTTCTTTTAAAAATGAAATCTTTTCATTATGTTTAAGTCAAGAATATGGTCACATTATAGTTAAGTGGAAATATAGTTAAGAAGGTTTTTTTTTCACTTAACTTACGTGAAGCCCAAACATCAAATTGGTGCAGACGATTTTCATCACTTGATATTTGGGCTATGTCAGCCATCTCCTGCATTGTAGAATGTTGATTGTTCTCAACTCATATCTCAATTTGATTGCAGTCAACTTTAACTGGTCTACTTGACTGTGGAACGTGGTCCAGGGAGGAATATCTATACACAATTTTGCAAACCAATTTTGACACGTTGGCTCACTCCCAGCACTTTCTCCATATATTGCACACATTTTTTTTTCTTTTCTTTTTTTGGATTTCAGTTGTGCTTTTATCTTTCTTGAAATAATAAATCATAATATGTCAAAATGTTATTTTCTTCCATCTTCAATATTAAAATAACTACATAAATATTAACCAGTTTTAATTTTTTTAATGCACACCACTAAAGCCATTTTTAGGAAATAAAAATAAATGAACTTTTTGGCTAACCCAATATGTATAGCTGTTTCATACATAATTGCCAAAAATTTGGAAGCAACCAGTGTCAGTCGCTCAGTCATGTCCGACTCTTTGTGACCTCATGAACTGTAGCCTGCCAGGCTCCTCAGTCCATGGAAGTCTGCAGGCAAGAATACTGGAGTGGATCATCATTTCCTTCTCCAGGGGATCTTCCAACCCAAGGATGCAACCTGGGTCTCCTGCATCTCAGGCAGATTCTTTACCATCTGAGCCACCAGAGAAGCCCAGAAGCAACCGAGATCTCCGTTAGTAGGTGAATGGATCAATAAACTGATCCATTCAGACTCTGGAATATTTTAGCGAGAAAAAAGAAATGAGCTATAAAGCAATGGAATTACATGGAATGCACTTTACGAAATGAAAGAAGTCAATGTGGGAAGCAATACTTTCCATACTATATGATTCCAAGTGTATGACATCCTGGAAAGCAAATGAGGAGACAGTAAACATATCAGTCTTCATGAGGAATTGAGGAATGAGGAGATTAATATGCAGTGTATAGAAGATTTTTAGGGCAGTGAAAAAATTCTGTATAATACTGTAAGAATGGATATATATCACTATACACTTGTGCAAGCCCATAGAATGGACAACATCCAGGATGAACCCTAATATAAATAATAGAATTTGGGTGATTATGCTGTGTCAACATAGGTTTATCAGTTCTAACAAATGTACCACTCCTCTGATGGATGATGTTGATAAAAAGAAAAGTTATGTATGTGTCAGGAAAGCGAAAATATGGGAAATCCTCTTGATTTTACTATGAATCTAAAACTTTTAAAACATTGACTTTTAAAAAATAACTAGAACTTAATTTCTGTTTTTTAAGGTGGAGGTTTTTTTTTTTATCCTCTTGTGAATGATCTTTTTGTTTATTCTGGGAAGGTTTATCTCTGGGGAGTTTTTTTTGAAAGTTATTCAGACATACAGAAAGTTTATATACGTCTTGTTAAGAATATCTTGATGTAGGAAGGTAATCTACATGCAGACACTTAAGACTAAGATAGCAAATGTTCTTTGTTAATGAGGTTCTGATTTAGATTGCCCTTAGTTACTACTGGAGAAGGCAATGGCACCCCACTCCAGTACTGGAAAATCCCGTACTGGAAAATGCCTGGAAAATCCTGTGGATGGAGGAGCTTGGTGGGCTGCAGTCCATGGGGTCGCTAAGAGTCGGATACGACTGCGACTTCACTTTCACTTTTCACTTTCATGCACTGGAGAAGAACACTCCAGTTTTCTTGCCTGGAAAATCCCAGGGACGGGGGAGCCTGGTGGGCTGCCGTCTGTAGGGTCACACAGAGTCGGACACGACTGAAGCGAGTTAGCAGTAGTTAGTACTATTATTTCTTCACTTATTTTTATGGTATGCATATGCTAGAAACAGAAACTAAAGTGTTACTACCTAGCCCCAGCATTGTTGATTCCATTGAATTTTTTTTTTTTTTTGAATATCTAATGTTCTACATTTTGGGAAATACACAAGAGTTCTGCACTGTGGAACTGTCCTTAGGTACTTGGGTAGACCAATATCTCAGGAAGGGGGAGGATTTCTCCCTGAAGAGAATGCGTGTGCCCCGTGAATCAGAATAGGANGAATATCTAATGTTCTACATTTTGGGAAATACACAAGAGTTCTGCACTGTGGAACTGTCCTTAGGTACTTGGGTAGACCAATATCTCAGGAAGGGGGAGGATTTCTCCCTGAAGAGAATGCGTGTGCCCCGTGAATCAGAATAGGAAAGGTCAATCAAGGGCAGAAGTTGAGGTCTCCTGAGGGAGTCAAGAGGAAAGGAAGCTGTGTCTTTTCTCCTTAGCCTCAGGAAGTTGGCATCTAGCTTACAATAGAAGAGGTGTGCTTAGGAAATTCTCCTTGCCCCTTTATCAGGAATTAAACTGAACTCTATGAAACAGGAGAATGGGATGGCACAGAAGGTTGGTTTTTACGACATCAAAGCAGGACAAAATCTAAGGGGAAAAATGGCTCTAGGAGACCTTTGACTCTGGCTTGAGATTGTAGATTTTGAAAACAACCATAACCAAATCTTTTTTGTATTATTAGATCCCTTATTTTGTTTCTTTGGGGAATAGTCTTATTAAATATTGCGTAGTCCTGTTGTGCTTCAGAGAACTGAGAGATGAGTTTGCCACTATGCTTGAGGTGAAGTTGAAGAGAGGGAATCCCTCCAGAGACACATATGAGTTGAAGTTCAACTCAAAACTGGGGAACAGGGTCCAGAGTCGGGGAGCAGGTGACTGTGAGTAACTGGTGAGTACCTGAAAAGATTCTTGGAGCCTGTGTTTTGAGAGCATAACATATGTTCTCAGGATTCCCAGAGGCACCTGGGAGAAGNCGTAATAATTTGTAATACTTCTCAGAAAAACAAACAAACAAGAAATGTAGAAAAACTATCATGTCATTTGAGAAATGACTATGAACTCAGCCAAAATGTAGCTGTAGAGTGGAGAAGGAAAATCTTGACTGCTGGGATATAATGAAAAGGACCAGCTTTGATGCAAAATGTTAGAGAGGATTGTCTCATGATGTAATGAGGTAGAGAATTTCCAAGTTCTCTTCCAGATCTTAGGATTGTGTGAATTTGACACTCTTTTCTGCCATTACATATTGAATGACTCTGGAGTAGGTTTATGCATTTATTTAGCTCTTAATATGATTGCCATCTTTGCAAGGCATCCTTTATATTTTTGTGATTTTTTTAGGGCTTTTCTTTTGATTGACCAAAAACAAATACATCAATATAGATTCTGTCCCATCACTAACATTCAAAAGAAAGAAAATAGATGTCAGTCACGCAAATGCTTTGTGCAACTTGATACTAAATATTCAGAANTTAATATGATTGCCATCTTTGCAAGGCATCCTTTATATTTTTGTGATTTTTTTTAGGGCTTTTCTTTTGATTGACCAAAAGCAAATACATCAATATAGATTCTGTCCCATCACTAACATTCAAAAGAAAGAAAATAGATGTCAGTCACGCAAATGCTTTGTGCAACTTGATACTAAATATTCAGAAGAGGGTGGGACTTTAAACATCCATACTGTTAAAGGACAGTGATTAAATTACTGTGACTATGGGGCTTTCCTCATGGCTCAGATGGTAAAGAATCAGCCTGCAATGCAGGAGACCCAGGTTTGATCCCTGTGCTGGAAAGATCGCTGGAGAAGAGAATAGCTACCCACTCCGGGATTCTTGCCTGGAGAATTCCATGGACAGTGGAGCCTGGCGGGCTACAGTCCATGAAGTAGCAAAGAGTGGGACATGATTGAGCAACTAATACTTTCACTTTCATGCTGAGCAAATGAAAGGATGTGATAACTCTATAACCCCTTTGTTTTCCCATAATCTGAATAACAATAACAGAGAAGTCAGGGATCTGGGCTGCTGATTTTTATTTTATCATTTTGGCATTTTATGATTTACAAAGACTATTTCTATCTCTTATTTCATTTCATCTTACCACAGAAGGGTAAAGTGGACATTATTAATTGCATTTTATAGATGAGAGAGAGTGAGAGATGAGAGAAATAGTCTCAGAAAGTTAAGGCAGCCCAAGGTGACATAGCTAGTTAATGACAGAGTAAAACTGGCTAATGAGGTAGCAGAGACTTGAGTCCAAGTCTTCTGGCTCTAAGATTTATTTCCCCTTAGCATTAGACATTGGTTCTAGCCCAGTACCTTTTTTGGGAAAATAGGTGTTAGAATTTATAATTTAATGTTTTCACACCTCAAATGATACTGTCAGAATCTGAATTATTATCAAATGCAAGAAAAGTTATGGTGTAATTAGAATATGGCAAGACATATTTATGACTGCTTAGTTTAATGTTGCTTTCTGTGCTTTTACACAAAGGAAAAATGCTGAATGTTGGCATTTTCTGATCAAAAAATTGTCTGTTTCCTCCTTTGAATCAATCCATCATGCTTTCAGTATCATACCGGTTTTCAGCTGAGCTTTTATTTGAAAAGACAGAAGCTTCTTGAGACAATTTCTGTTTGTGATCAATAAAACATTTCCCTCTTCTCCTCAGCGAATTTCCACTAGCTGTGACAGTGGTGAAACATCCCTGCCTTAAGCCTGGGGTCCTCATACTTTTAAGAGCGTAGCAAGGGGCCTCATGGAAGACACAAAACAATATTAGTGTTTTTCCCCATCCTTTGTTAGTCTGAATTTGAGGGACCATGATATAATCTTTAAAAATATAAATTAATATGACTGTTTCCATTAAAAATGTCAAATACCACCAAATATAGAAAATAAATTATTTTGATTTTCATTCCCATATATTAGTTGACTGTTAAGTTAAATGCTTTGGTGTCATATACACCTTAGCATTGTCTACATGATGCCAAATGGCTTGTTGATAAAAGAAAAATGCAAATAAATGAATTATATGATGTGTTGCACCACAACTTTCCCAACCTGGGAAACCCTGGGAAAGTTGGCGGCTTCCCTGGTGGCTCAGATGGTAAAGAATTGGCCTGCAGTGTTGGAGATCTGGGTTCATTCTCTGCATTGGGAAGACCCCCTCGAGAAGGGAATGGCTACCAACTCCAGTATTCTTGCCTGGTGCATCCCATGGACAGAGGAGCCTGGCAGGCTCCTCCATGGGGTCGCAAAGAGTCAGACATGACTGGGTGACTTTCACTTTCTTTTCTTTCACCACAACTTTAATTTTCTTGATGCTAGATATTACGTATTTTTTGAAGCAGAAAAATTGTATTAAGCTTTTTCTTTTATATATATATATAATTCAGGGTATTTTTCTTGATTCTTTAAGCAGTGAGAGCTTAATTGTTTAGGCATCTAATCTAAAAATAAGATATAATATTAAAGAATTTGAGGTGAAATTACCAATTCTTTATAAATTTATGCTATGTTAACCATAATAAATAAAAGAAAAATTAAGAAGACAACAGATTAAATATACATCTATACAAGCTATGTATGAACATATAATGAATAGTAGAATTTGGGGTCAGATGATTTTTATCTATGAGTAAAACTGGAAATAGGAAATGGATTTATACACAAGAAAAGCAATATAATTANATTAAATATACATCTATACAAGCTATGTATGAACATATAATGAATAGTAGAATTTGGGGTCAGATGATTTTTATCTATGAGTAAAACTGGAAATAGGAAATGGATTTATACACAAGAAAAGCAATATAATTAAATGTTTCTTTAGCATTCAATAGAACAGGGGTCCCCAACCTCTATTATCAAATGCCTGATGATCTAAGGTGGAGCTGATGTAATAATTGTAGAAATAACATACACAATGAAAGCAATACAGTTGAATCATCCTGAAACCACCCCCGCTCTTCCATGGAAAATTGCCTTCCACAAAATTGGTCCCTAGTGCCAAAAAGGTTGGAGACTGCTGCACTAGAATATATACAGCCAATCAAAGATGAATCACCAAGTATATACTTTACACAGTTACAGAGACTGTGGGGGACACCCTTCTCTCCTCAGTTGAGGAAAAAAATTAAATTTATTAAACAATGCTGGAAAATACATAACAGAATATAAGTGCTGAGTATTAAATTCTATAATTGCTTAAGATGTCCCAAGGAATAAAAGATTGATGAAGGTTCTGTTAGAGGAGTGGTGTTCCAGCTGAGCCTCAAAGCAAAGGTCAAGTTTGAATTGATAGAGGTGAGAAAAGAAGACATTCCAGATGAGAAAGTCTTTGTGAGGGAAATCCTAAGGGTGAAAATAAGCAAAGGGCATATTTTCCTTTTGTTTGTGGAAACACACTGACTGTCTTTTAAAACATGTCTCAAATTTCCATTTCCTTTCTAAATTTGCTGATATTGTCATTGTTGACTTAAGAGCATAGTAAGTAATACTAATGTTGATTAGGCAGCAAGAAAAAGTAATCATGATCTGTCAGTAATCTGCTTGTCATATTATTTGTCTAACCAGCTTTTATAGTCTTCAGTGTCAATATATGTCAATAAAGAACCATCCTTAAATGTAATTTTCCAAATCTATTATACATGATGAAGGGAACATGGATTTCTGAGACTCTGAGTTATGATTTAGGGGCAGAGATAGGGGAAGAGAGGGTGCAGGAATGTTCCAAGACATACTATAAAAGCTGAACTTTCTGTGCTAGTGAATGTTGGACACTTTATTTTCCCTAGGTTCCTTGAGACAAAGTTTTTGTTCCCAACAACTAATGGGCAACGAATAGCCCTCTCATGTTAGGTGTATGGGGTATGCCAAGTGACAGTCTATCTGTAGTCAGATACTATAATAGGCTATAAGATTATATTGTACATGTATATATACTATAGTATGCTATAATATAAACTATAAGATTTAAAGTTTTAAGATCATGAATCTTGCTGCAGAGGTATGGTGGCATTTAGAACATTCAAGCTAATTACTGAGAGCATTCCAGACAAAGTTTTAAAATCAGTGATGTCAACCACAAACTGGCACTTGCCGTTTATCTCTACCAGGATTAAATCATGTGCTGCTGCAGCTGTGGACCTCCAACTCTCCCCGAAAGAGCTCAGGATGGAGAGCAGACATGAAGCACTCTGTGCTCTGGCAAAACTGTCAGGACTGGTTTCGGGATGGTTGGGCATTCTTAGGATCTGATTTTATGAGCCCAGTTCACCTCATATCTAGAAAAGCACACAAATCCTTCACGGTGATGACTATTTCTCATGACTAGCAGAAACTTTGTTGAGACCAGCAGAAGCCTTCTAAAAAATAAACCTGCTTGATTGCATGTACTCTGCTTTTACCAAAATCACATATATACTGTCCTTTCCCCCTCCCACCTTGGAACAGTTTCTCAGAGCTATGTGAGGTGCTGTCTCCCATGGTACAGTCCTCATATTGCTCCAAACAAAACTTACCTTCAAACTCTCATGTTGTGCATTTTTTAAGTTGAGAAAGGAGCAAAAGAAAGAAGTAAGAATAACCAGGTAGAGCATTATTCATCAAGAACGTCAGTTGATATTCTAGACAATTCCTCCCAAAAATATATGATAGGTGAAAAAATTTCTTGGTATTTTCAAAGCAACCTTTTGATTTTAATAGCTATGTGATGAATATCTTACATATTAATAAATATCTTACATATTAATGGATATCTTACATATGTAATGAATATCAAGAGCCTCTTGATGAAAGTGAAAGAAAAGAGTGAAAAAACTGGCCTAAAACTCAACATTCAGTAAACTAAGATCACGACATTCAGCCCTATCAATTCATGGCAAATAGATGGAGAAACAATGAAAACAGTGAGACACTTTATTTTGGGCCCCCAAATCACTGCAGATGGTGATTGCAGCCATGAAATTAAAGGATGCTTACTCCTTGAAGGAAAGTTATGACCAACCTAGATAGCATTTAAAAAGCAGAGACGTTACTTTGCCAACAAAGGTCCATCTAGTCAAAGCTATGGTTTTCCAGTAGTCATGTATAGATGTGAGAATTGGACTGTGAAGAAAGCTGAGCACAGAAGAATTGATACTTTTTAACTGTGGTGTTGGAGAAAACTCTTGTGAGTCCCTTGGCTTGCAAGGAGATCCAGCCAGTCCATCCTAAAGGAGATCGGTCCTAAATATTCATTGGAAGGACTGATGTGGAAGCTGAAACTCTAGTATTTTGGCCACCTGATGTGAAGAACTGACTCATTAGAAAAGATCTTGATGCTGGGAAAGATTGAAGGCAAGAGGAGAAGGGGACAACAGAGGATGAGATGGTTGGATGGCATCACCGACTCAATGGACACGTTTGAGCTTGAGCAAGCTCCAGGAAATGGCAAAGGACAGGGAGGCCTGGCATGCTGCAGTCCATGNTTGAAGGCAAGAGGAGAAGGGGACAACAGAGGATGAGATGGTTGGATGGCATCACCGACTCAATGGACACGTTTGAGCTTGAGCAAGCTCCAGGAAATGGCAAAGGACAGGGAGGCCTGGCATGCTGCAGTCCATGTGTTTGCAAAGAGTTGGACCTGCCTGAGGGATTGAACTGAACCTAAAGTTTAAATATAGTACTCTCTTGTGTAAAAATGTAAAAACTTTGATTTTGCAAGAATTTACAAATGACAAAATGAAAAGAAGAAAGAAAGAAGGGAGGAGAAAATGCAATTTAATGAACACTAATGTATAACCAGGGCTTCCCAAGTAGTTCAGAGTTAAAGAACCTGTCTGCCAATGCAGGAGATGTGGGTTTGATCTCTGGGTTGGGAAGATCCCCTGAAGGAGCAAATGGCAACTCACGCCTATATCCTTGCCTGGAAAATGCCATGGACAGAGGAGCCTAGCAAGTTATAGTCCATGGGGTTGCAAGGAGTCAGACGACTTAGAGACTGAGCATGCAGATATATACACACAGGACCCTTTGGAACATTCACGATCAAAAAATTAAATGATAGTTTGAGATTATCTTGTCTAAAGTTGACGGTCTGAACCTCATCATTACAAATAACTTGGTTGAAAACTGTAGAAGAGAAATATCTTTGACTTTATGAACCAAACATAGAAGTGTTTTCCAGGCGGCCTAAATTAATGGACACTTTGTTCATTAAACTCTCAAAACCCTGCCTTAGATTCTTTTTTTGTCTTGTTTTGTTTTTCAGGAATTTGGCAAGAATCTAATTTGGACATTCATTGTGCCACTCTCTATAATCAGGGAACTTTTGTAAATCTCAAGGGATCATACTCTCCTTTACAGAAAATGCCAAAGATAGTTATTTCAGCTCTCAAAGACAAAGAAGATGTGAAGTTCTTTTTTTTTTTTCCTCCTAGACTTTAATAGTATCTGAATTATCAGTTTATCATGGAAATGCCTACAGAAAAATTAAAATATTTAACAGAGTAGTTTTTGGACATGAGGCATATTTAATATTAAGGAAATAGATGTCTATCAAGACATTTGGGACATCTGTGGGGCACTGTGAGTTGCTATGAAATACCAGGAAATACATATAGAGCTACTGGCCAAGAGTTCTTCAAGATTGATAGAAGCCAATGTAAGAGAGGAAAAATAATTATCCTTCTTACATTCTGAGTTTTTAGAGGCTCTTATAATAAAAGACAGATTAACAAGAGATAAATAAACAGAAATTTATTAACATTAATGTCTCACACATGCATGGGTGATACCCAGGAAAATTGAGTAACTCAAAGAGGTGGCTTTAGAATTTAGGGTTAAATACCATTTTAATAGGGAAAAGGAAGAGGGGTATAAGCCTTGTAGGAAAGAATAAGCAAATTTTAGGGATGATGAATGGGTCCTTAGAAGAATAAACAAGAAGTATTTGTGACAAAGTTTATCTGGGTGGCGCTAAAGCTGAAAATCTAGTACTTTGGCCACCTGATGCAAAGAGCTGACTCATTAGAAAAGACCCCAGTGCTCAGAAAGATTGAAGGCAGGAGAAGGGGATGACAGAGGATGAGATGGTTGGATGGCGTCACCGACTCGATGGACATGAGTTTGAACAAGCTCTGGGAGTTGGTGAAGGACAGGGAATCCCATCCTGACTGAACTGTGCCAACTTCTAATCTCCTCTCATGTGATGAGTCAATTTCCCTGGTTGATGAAAATCTCAGGGAGGATACTTTTGGCAATGGAGTTCCTTTTGGTGGATTTGTCTTTAGGTAGATAAAGGGAATTCAAAGAAAGGCTCTCCTTGAATTTTATGTCTTTTAAGTGTCTACAACCCCAGATTAATTAATATACCAAGCAGCATAATTTGAAATAGCATATTCTGATGTCCTTTATTAGCACATAATATTTTCAAAAGTATTAAGGAACTAAATAAGGGCTAAATACACCTAGGCACATTATATCAACATTGTTGAAAACCAGAAGTTAAAAAAAAAATCTTGAAGCAGTCAGGTAAAAAAGAAATATGTGCAGAAGAAAAAAGCTAACAATGACAGTATTCTTAAAATTAGCCAAAAAATGAAATGACATGTTGACTGGGTGAAGAAAACAAAACAGTTTGTCAGCTGTTATAACTAACGTTCTCTTTAAAAAATAAAAGCAAAATAAATAATTTTCAGACTGAAAACAAACACTGAGAGAATTTGTCACCAACACACCTGTACTAGAGGAAAGATTAAAGTAAGTTTTGCAGTCAGAAAGACTATAAGCTGGTTGGAAATCTGTCTACACAGAGAGATGAATTAGCACAAAAATGGTAAAAATGTGAGTAAACATAAAAGGCAAAAATTATGACACTGAAAGATGAGCCACTCAGGTCAGAAAGTGTCCAATATGCTACTGGGGAAGAGTGGAAGACAACTCTGATGTGGCTGGGCCAAAGCAGAAATGACATTCAGTTCTGGACGTGTCTGGCAGTGAAAGTAAAATCCTACGCTATAAACAACTGTATTGCATAGGAACCTGGAATCATAGGTCCACGAATCAAGGTAAGTTAGATCTGGTTAAGCAGGAGATGGCAGAGTGAACATCAACATATGAGGAATCAGTGAACTAAAATGGGCTGGAATGGGTTAATTTATTCAGATAACCATTATATCCACTACCGTGGGCAAGAATCCCATAGAAGAAATGGAGTAGCTCTCACTATTCTCAACAAAAGAGTCCAAAATGCAATACTCTGGTATAATCTTAAAAATGACAGAATGATTTTGGCTCATTTTGAAGGCAAACCATTCAACATCACAGTAATCCATGTGTAGGCCCCAGCCACCGATGTCAAAGAAGCCACAGCTGATCAGTTCTGCGAAGACCCAGACCTCCTGGGAAAAAACAAAAACAAAAACAAAAACTGTTTTCACAGGGTATTGGAATGCAAAAGTAGGAAGTCAAGAAATACCTGGAATAACAGGCAAGTTTGGCCTTGAAAAACAAAATGAAGCAGGGCAAAGGCTAACAGAATCCTGCCAAGAGAGTGCACTGGTTATAGCAAACACCCTTTTCCAACAACACAAGAGACGACTTTATACAAGGACATCGCCAAATGGTCAATACTGATATCAGGTTGATTACATTCATTGTAGCAGAAGATGCAGAAGCTGTACACAGTCAAAAAAAAAAAAACAAGACCTGGAGCTGATTGTGGCTCAGATTACCAGCTCCTCATACCAAAATTCAGGCTTAAACTAAAGAAAGTGGGGAAAACCACTAGGCCAGTCAGGTATGATTTAAATCAAATCCTCTATGAACATACAGTGGAGGTGATGAATAGATCCAAGGAATTAGATCTAGTAGACAGAGTGCCTGAAGAACTATGGCCTGAGTTCCATAATATTGTGCAGGAGGCAGCTAACAAAACCATCCCAAAGAAAAAGAAATGCAAGAAGGCAACGTGGTTGTCTGAGGAGGCCTTACAAATAACTGAGAAAAGAAGAGAAGCAAAAAGCAAGGGAGAAAGGGAAAGGTACACTGAACTAAATGCAGAGTTCCAGAGAAGAGCATGGAGGGACAAGAAGACTTTCTTCAATGAACAATACAAAGAAATAAAGGGGAACAACAGAATGGGTAAGATAGAGATCGCTTCAAGAAAATTGGAAAAATCAAAGGAACATTTCATGCAAAGATGGACACAATAGAGGACAGAAACTGTAAAGATCTAATAGAAGCAGAGGAGATCAAGAAGAGATGGAAAGAATATACAGAACTATACAAAAAAGATCTTAATAACTCGGATAATCACAGTGGTGTTATTTCTCACTCAGAGCCAGACATTCTGGAGTGTGAAGTCAAGTAGGCCCTAGGAAGCACTGCTGCCAATAAAGCTAGTGGAGGTGATGGAATTTCAGCAGAGCTATTTAAAATCCTAAAAGATGATGCTATTAAAGTGCTGCACCCAATATGTCAGCAAATTTGGAAAGCCCAGCTGTGGCCACAAGACTGGTAAAGGTCAGTCCTTAGCCCAGTTCTCCATAGGGACAGTACTAATGAACGTTCAAACCACCAGACCATGGCATTCATCTCCCATGCTAGTAAGCCGCTGCTGCTGCTAAGTCATTTCAGCTGTGTCCGACTCTGTATGACCCTATGGACAGCAGCCCACCAGGCTCTTCTGTCCAGGGGTTCTCCAGGCAAGAATACTGGAGTGGGTTGCCATTTCCTTCTCCACATGCTCTTAAGGTTATGCTCAAAATCCTCGAAGCTAGGCTTCAGCACTACATGAACTGAAAACTTCCAGATATTCAAGCTGGGTTTAGAAAAGGCAGAGGGACCAGAGATTAAATTGACAACATTCGCTGTATCATAGAGAAAGTAAGGGTAAAATTGTGAGTCAACATAAAAGGCAAAAAGTTATGACACTGAAAGATGAGCCGCCCAGGTCAGAAAGCGTGCAATATGCTCCTGCGGAAGAGTGGAGGACCACTCTATTGTGGCTGGGCCAAAGCAGAAATGACATTCAGTGGTGGATGTGTCTGGTGGTGAAAGTAAAATCCGATGCTATAAACAACATGAACTGTGAAGTACCTCTACTTTAGAACTACCTCTAGAAACATCTACCTGTTTCATTGACAACACTAAAGCCTTTGACAAAGTGGATCATGCCAAGCTGTGAAAAACTCTTAAAGAGATGGGAATACCAGACCATCTTACCTGTCTCCTGAGGAACCTGTATGCAAGACAAGTTGCAAGAGTTGTATAGAACAACTGTATAGAACAACTGACTGGTTTAGAATTGAGAAAGGAGTGCAACAAGACTGTTTACCATCACCCAGTTTATTTAACTTATGCCAAGCACATCATGTGAAATGCCAGGCTGAATGAGTTACAAGCTGGAATCAAGATTACTGGGAGAAATATCAACAAAACCAGATATGCAGATACCACTTTAATGGCAGAAAGTGAAGAGTAACACCCTCTTGAAGAGGGTGAAGGAGGAGAGTCAAGAACAGCTTAAATCTCAATATTCAAAAAACTAAGATCATGGTATATGGTCCCATCACTTTATGGCAAATAGGAAGGGAAAAGTTGGAAGCAGTGACAGATTTCCTCTTCTTGGGCCCTAAAGTCACTGTGGATGGTGACTGCAGCCTTGAAATTAGAAAACAATTGCCTCTTGGCAGGAAAGCTATGACAAACCGAGACAGTGTATTAAAAAGCAAAGACCTCACTTTGCCAACAAAGATCCATATAGTCAGGGCTGTGGTCTTCCCAGTGGTCATGTAAGGATGTGAGAACTGGACAGTAAAGAAGGCAGAGCGCTGAAGAATCGATGCATTCAAACTGTGGTGCTGGAAAAGACTCCCGAGAGCTCCCTGGAAAAGTCTCCTGAGAATTCCCTGGAAAAGAAGACTCTTGAGAGCTCCCTGGAAGGCAAAGAGATCAAACCGGTCAATCTTAAAGAAAATCAACCATAAGTAGTCTTTGGAAGGACTGATGCTGAAGCTCCAATACTTTGGCCACCTGATGGAAAGAACTGACTCATTGGAAAGGACCCTGATGCTGGGAAGATTAAGGCAGAAGGAGAAGAGGGTGACAGAGGATCGTTGGATGGCATCACCAATTCATTGGACATGAACTCAGACAAACTCCACTAGATGGTGAGGGACTAAGAAGCCTGGCGTGCTGCAGTACATTGGACTGTGAAGAGTCAGACACGACTTGGTGACAAACAACAACAAATAAAAAAATTCCATTCTCTATTAAATTTGTTTTAAATTTATTAATTTAAGGATAATTGCTTTGCAATATGCTTTGGTTACTGCCATACATCAACATGAATTAGTCATAAATATACTTATATTCTCTCCCTCTAGAATATCCCTCCCATCTCCCACCCTTTCCCACCCCTCTAGGTGGGGAAAGCCCTGGTTTGAGTTCCCTGGGTCATAGAGCAAATTCCCACTGCCTATGTATTTTATACAAAGTTGAGTATAGGTTTCCATACTACTTTCTCCATTTGTCCCACCCTCTTCTTCCACCTACTGTCTATAAAACTGTTCTCTATGCCTGCATCTCCACTGCTGCCCTGTAAATAGGCTCATCAGCACCATCTTTCTAGATTCTCTCTCTATATATGTTCAGTTCAGTTCCAGGGTCTCAGTCATGTCTGAAATTTTGTGACCCCATGGACAGCAGCATGGCAGGCTTCCCTGTCCAGCCAACTCCCGGAGTTTACTCAAACTCATCTCCATTGAGTCGGTGATGCCATCCAACCATCTCATCCTCTTTCATCCCCTTCTCTTCTCGCCTTCAATTTTTCCCAGCATCAGAGGCTTTTCCAATGAGTCTGTTCTTCACATCAGGTGGCCAGAGAACTAGAGTTTCAGCTTCAGCATCAGTCCTTCCAATGAATATTCAGGACTCATTTCCTTTAGGATGGATTGGTTGGATCTCCTTGCAGTCCAAGGGACTCACAAGCACCTTCTCCAATACCACAGTTCAAAAGCGTCAATTCCTCTGAGCTCAGCTTTCTTTATAGTGCAACTCTCACATCCATACATGACTACTGGAAAAACCATAGCTTTGACTAGATGGACCTATGTTGGCAAAGTAATGTCTCTGCTTTTCAATATGTTGTATAACTTGGTCATAACTTTTCTTCCAAGGAGCCAGTGTCTTTTAGTTTCATGGCTGCAATCATCATCTGCAGTGATTTTGGAGCCCCCCAAAATAAAGTCTGTCACTGTTTCCACTATTTCCCATCTATTTCCCATGAAGTGATGGGACCAGATGTCATGATCTTAGTTTTCTTAATATTGAGTTTTAGCCAACTTTTTCACTCTCTCCTTTCACCTTCATCAAGAGGCTTCTTTGCTTTCTGCCATAAGGGTGGTGTCATTTACATATCTGAGGTGATTTATATTTCTCCTGGCAATCTTGATTCCAGCTTGTGCTTCATCCAGTCCAGCGTTACTCATGATGTACTCTGCATATAAGTTAAATAGGCAGGGTGACAATATACAGCCTTGACTTACTCTTTTCCCTATTTGGAACCAGTCTGTTGTTCCATGTCCAGTTCTAACTGTTGCTTCCTGACCTGCATACAGATTTCTCAAGAGGCAGGTCAGGTGGTCTGATATTCCCATCTCTTGAAGAATTTTCCAGAGTTTGTTACAGTCCACATAGTCGAAGGCTTTGGCACAGTCAATAAAGCAGAAGTAGATGTTTTCTGGAATTCTTTTGCTTTTACAATGATCCAATCGATGTTGGCAAGTTGATCTCTGGTTCCTCTGCCTTTTCTAAATCCAGCCTGAACATCTGGAAGTTCATTGTTCAGGTACCATTGAAGCCTGACTTGGAGAATTTTGAGCATTACTTTACTAGAGTGTGAGATGAGTGCAATTGTGCAGTAGTTCTACCATTCTTTGGCATTGCCTTTCTTTGGGATTGGGATGAAATTTGATCTTTTCCAGTCCTTTGGTCACTGCTGAGTTTTCCAAATGTGCTGGCATATTGAGTGCAGCACTTTCACAGCATCATCTTTTAGGATTTGAAATAGCTCAACTGGAATTCCATCACCTCCAGTAGCTTTGTTCATAGTGATATATGTGTTGATATACAAGATTTGTTTTTTCTCTTTTGACTTACTTCACTCTGTGTAGTAGGCTCTAGGTTCATCTTCTTCATCATAACGGACTCAAATGTGTTCATTTTTCCGGCTGAGTTTTTTTCCTTGGATATATGTACCAGANATATGTGTTGATATACAAGATTTGTTTTTTCTCTTTTGACTTACTTCACTCTGTGTAGTAGGCTCTAGGTTCATCTTCTTCATCATAACGGACTCAAATGTGTTCATTTTTCCGGCTGAGTTTTTTTCCTTGGATATATGTACCAGAGTGTCTTTATTCATTCATCTGTTGATGGACATCTGGGTTTCTTCCATGTCCTAGCTATTGTAAATAGTGCTGCAATGAACATTAGGGTACACGTGTCATTCTAGAACAAAGAGAAGAGTGAAATATTGTAGTGTCTATGTACACATGAAAATAAAATATATGACAGTAATAGTATAAATGGTAAGAGGGAGAAAATAAAAGCATACAATTGTAAGATTTTGACAACATGCAAAAAATGGTATGCTATTGTTTGAAAATAACTATAAAAAATTAACAATGCATATTATAAAATGTAGATCAACAATTGACAAATGAAGCAAAGCCAGACAGTTAATAAGAATACAGTGAAGACAAAATGAAACTATAAAAATAACTCAATTCAAATATGGCGGGAAAAGAGATAGAAACAAAGTGATGGGACACTAGACAGGAAAGAACAAGATAACAGATTTAAGCCAAACCCTATCGAGAATATATTTGGTGTAAAAGGCTTAAACACTCAACTCAAGGGTGGAGGTGACCAAATCAGATTTAAAGAAGGCCAAAGTATATGCTACTTTAAGAAATTTACCTTAAATATACAGAAATAGGTTTAAAATATAAGGATGAAAATATGTCCTTTGCAACACTGAAGAAAAATAGGTATTAACAGAGAAAAAAAATCACAGGGTGAAAAAATTCAATTAAATCAGAAAGGTGCAGCTATCTGAATAATCCTCGAAACAGGATCTGAAGCACCTCATGACTGTTGTTCAAAGTACATGAAGAAAAAGGTGATAGAACAGGAAGGAGAAACAGAAATATCTACAATTACAGTTGGAGATTTTCAGCACTCCTTACTCACTAATAGAGAGGACACAGACAAAAAACAAATAAAAACCTACAGGAAAATGAAGCTTTTACTTAATTGTGAAAAATTGTCTTCATTACTTTTAGTCAATGTTGGTGGTGGTCATGGAATCTCAGCAAGTGAAGAAAAAGTAAGGAAAAAACATACTGATAGTAAAAATATGTATATAAAATTTTCTTCATTCACAGCTCACATGATTATCCATATAATATACATTTATTTTCAAAAGCTGCTAAAAACAAGAAGTGGTGAGAAAGTCATAAGATACAAAGTCAATGTAAAAAAATTAGGTGAATTTCTATATAGTTGAAATGAGTAATTGGAAATGATAATTTTTAAAAAATACTATACCTCACTCTGTATAATAGGCTCCAGTTTCATCCATCTCATTAGAACTGATTCAAATTTATTCTTTTTANGCAAACCCAATAGAGTATTGTAAAGTTAAATTAAAAAATAAATAAATTAATTAATTAAAAAAAAGAAATTAGAAAAAAAAGAAAAAAAAATACTATACCATGTATGATAGCATCAAAATATATGACATTATCATTAATTTAAAACATATGCAATATGTGTAGAATAAAAATGGCTAAGCATTTCTGGTTAATAAAGGTAGATCATTGTTTGAAATACTACATATTGCTAATACATTGCTTCCTCCCAAACTGACCTAGAGATTCAATGCAATATTCCTCAAATTCCAATAAAAACTTTAACGAGAATTTACAAGTTTATTCAAAAATTTATATGAAAATACCAAATATTTAGAATACTCCATATAATGTGGATGAAGAAGAAAAAGTCTGGTCACTACACAGCCTAAGTTAAATACTTATAAAGCTACATTGTTAAAGACAATCAGTACTGGCATAAGAACAATCATATAGATCAATGAAACAGGTATGAGTCCAGAAATAGAGTTCTACATAACTTGTTAGTTAACTTTAGACACAAAGATAATTCAACAGGAAAAGGATAATCTATTCAACAGTGTGGATGCGATAGAGAGAGAGAAGCAATGAACTTTGACAATATAAAAAATTCACTATTAGGAACCATGGACTTGAATGTAAGAACCAAAACTATAAATAACTTCTAGAAGAAAACATAAGAGAAACTTTGTGATCCTGGGTGGGTTAATGATTTTCTAGATAGAATATAAAAAGCATGAAATACGAGAGGAAAAAAAAATGGACAACTTCAATTTAATGATAATTAAAGAACTCTACTCTTCAAAAAATACTCTAAAGAAAACAAAAGTACACAAACTAGGAAAAATATTTTCAAAACACATTTTGATAAAGAACTTACATACAGAGTTTATAAGGAAATTTTACAACTCAATAACACAATCAACCCATAACATGGATACAAACTTTGAACCAAAATTTTATCAAAGAAGATACATGAGTTGGTATAGTGCATTAAAAAAATGTTCAACATCATTAGCATTTTGTTGTTGTTCAGCCACTTAGTTATGTCTGACTCTTTGCAACCCCATGGACTGCAGCATGCTAGGCTTCTCTGTCCAGCACCAACTCCCAGAGCTTGCTCAAACTTATGTTCGTTGAGTCAATAATGCCATCCAACCATCTTATCCTGTGTCATCCCCTTCTCTTCCTGCTTTCAATCTTTCCCAGAATCAGGATCTTTTCCAGTGAGTTGGCACTTCACATCAGGTGGTCAAAGAACTGGAGCTTCAGCTCCAGCATCAGTCTTTCCAATGAATATTTAGGGTTGATTTCCTTTAGGATGGACTGGTTTGCTCTCCCTGATGTCCAAGGGACTTTCAAGTTTGAAAGCATCAATTTTTTGGTGCTCAGACTTCTTTATGGTCCAACTCTCACATCCATACACGACTACTGGAAAAACCATAGCTCTGACTATATGGAGTTTTATCAGCAAAGTAATGTCTCTGCTTTTTAATACACTGTCATTGGAGAGGGCAATGACACCCCACTCCAGTACTCATGCCTGGAAAATCTTATGGATGGAGGAGCCTGGTGGGCTGCAGTCCATGAGGTCGTGAAGAGTTGGACAAGACTGAGAGACTTCACTTTCACTTTCATGCGTTGGAGAAGGAAATGGGAAC
Organism: Neotragus pygmaeus; assembly: GCA_006410875.1. Classification (NCBI taxonomy): domain Eukaryota; kingdom Metazoa; phylum Chordata; class Mammalia; order Artiodactyla; family Bovidae; genus Neotragus; species Neotragus pygmaeus. The sequence goes on from SJYV01018325.1 coordinate 540,442, forward strand.
CCACTCCAGTGTTCTTCCCTGGAGAATCCCAGGGACGGGGGAGCCTGGTAGGAGGCTGTCTATGGGGTTGCACAGAGTTGGACACGACTGAAGCAACTTAGCAGCAGCAGCAGCTAGATTTGTCACAGCTTTTCTTTGAAGGAGCAAGGATGTTTTAATTTCACGGCTGCAGCCAACATTTGCAGTGATTTTGGAGGCCAAAACAATAGTCTGTCACTATTTCCATTGTTTCCCCATCTGTTTGCCATGAGGTTATGGGGCTGGACACCATGATCTTCATTTTTTGAATGTTCAGTTTTAATACACTTTTTCACTCTTCTCTTTTACCTTCATCAAGAGACTTTTTAGCTCCTCTTCACTTTCTACCATAAGGGTGGTGTCATCTGCATATTTGAAGTGATTGATATTTCTCCTGGCAATCTTCATTCCAGCTTGTTCTTCATCCAGTCCAGCGTTTTGCATGATGTACTCTGCATACAAGTTAAATAATCAGGGTGACATATAAAACTTTAATGTACTGCTTTCCCAATTTGGAACCAGTCCGTTGTTCCATGTTTGCTTCTAACTCTTGCTTTTTGATCTGCATACATGTTCACAGGAGGCAGGTAAAGTGGTCTGCTATTCCCATCTCTTTAAACAATTTAAAGTGACAAATAGATATTCATACGTGCATTAGACTAATTAAAATTTATAACAAAAAGATCATATGTATCAAGAGTTGAAGAAGTTGTGGGTCAACTGGAACTCTGAAGTATTACTGCTGAGAGTGCAAGATATAAAATGATACATCTTAGAAAATAGTTGGATAGTTTCTTATTAAGTTAAATACACACATAAAGTCCAACAGATCCATTTCTAGATATTTCCCAAAGATAAATTAATGTGGAAAAGAGTTTTTAGTAGTTTTATGCATAACAGTCGAATTTTTGAAGCAACTCAGTTATCTGGCAATTGTTTAATGGTAATCATGTTGTAATGTGACCATGAAATGGAGTACCTCTCAAATAGAAAAATACATGAATATGAAACAACGTGGGTTAATATTGAAATTACTAAGCTAAGTGAAAAAAAAGTAAGTCACAAAAAACTTTATATTGTATGATTTACTTTATTTAAAAAATTAAAGGAAAAACTAAGAGAAAAGAAAAATCATAGGTGATTGTCAAGAGACGGGTGAAGCAGGAAAGGACTAACTGAAAAGCTATGTTAGGGAAATTTGGGGGCTGATGAAAATGCTCTATATCTATCTTGACCATGGTGGTGGGTACACAGTCATATACAGTAACTTATACTCATTGAATTTCTCAACTAAAAAGAGTGAATTTAATTTTATGTAAAGTATACCTCATAAAAATTAGAATAATTCACATTAAAATGAAATATTTTCAATTCTCAATTCAATTATCTATTAATATTTGCCCCCACAGTCTGGAATATCAAAAATTTGCATAAGCTAAGAAACAACTATGCTCTTTGGGCATGCTTTCCAATTTGCCGTAGCCCCCAGTAATTTCTATTTTTTCCCAAACTGAGGATGTATGTCAGTCAGAACATCTATGTATTTTTCAAAAGTGAAACAAATGAAAGATAACCTGAGATGGTTTTGAGTTTTCTTTATTGAAATAAACCTCACTCATATATGTTCAATCTGCACCCTGTTTCATTCATTGGTTTATACTTTCTGTTTAGCTCTCATGGGTGCTGACCCCATCATAGAGCAAATAATAGAGCAAGACATGCAGCTTATTAATTGGATTTCATTTTTCTCTAAAAGACTCTATCTGATCATCTTCAGATACATCTCTGAGGTTGCTCATATCTGTTTTGCAGGAAGAAAAAGTTACTGTCTAACCCCGAGTTGGTCTTTCTACACATAAAAAAGGGCTTCAGTGGCTCGGATGGCAGAGAATCTGCCTGCAATGCCAGCGGACCTGGGTTAGATCCCTGGGTTGGGAAGATCCCCTGGAGAAGTGAATGGCTACCCACTCCAGTATTTTTGTCTGGAGAGTTCCATGGACAGAGACAATCATGGGGTTGCAAAGAGTCAGACACGACTGACTTTCCCTCATGTGCATAAAAATCTCTCTGGAAGGCAAACTAATTCATTGTAGTTATTCAGACTTAAAGCTCTTTCAAGATATTCTGAGTCTCTACCAACTTTTTGCTCATCTCCATTCCAGTCCACAGGCATAGTAAATAAGTTTTTGTTTATTAGACCCTATAGATTCTTACTTTCTATGTATTTGCCTCATTTGCTGTATGATGAGGTTCTTGAAATCAGGGAACTACATTTTCATCTATCTCTGTAAGGTAGGACCCAGTAGAATAACTGGCATATAGTAATATTGAGCAGAAATGGTATGGAACTAACAGAAGCAAAATATATTAAGAAGAGGTGGCAAGAATGACCCAGATAACCACAGTGGTGTGATCATTGGACTAGAGCCAGATATCCTGGAATGTAAAGTCAAGTGGGCCTTATATCACTATGAACAAAGCTAGTGGAGATGATGGAATTCCAGTAGTGCTATTTCAAATCCTAAAGGATGATGCTGTGAAAGTGCTGCACTCAATATGCCAGCAAATTTGGAAAACTCAGCAGTGGCCACAGAACTGGAAAAGGGATTCTGGGTGCAGTTTTCATCCCAATACCAAAGAAAGGCAACGCCAAAGAATGCTCAAACTACTGCACAATTGCATTCATCTCACACGCTAGCAAAGTAATCCTCAAAATTATCCAAACCAGTTTTCAACAGTACATGAACCATGAACTTCCAGATGGTTAAGTTGGATTTAGAAAACACAGAGAAACCAGAGATCAGATTGCCAGCATCTGCTGGAAAATTGAAAAAGCAAGAGAATTCCAGAAAAACACCTATTTCTGCCTTATTGACTATGCAAAAACTTTTGACTGTGTGGATCATAACAAACTGTGGAAAATTCTTAAAGAGATGGAAATACCAGACCACCTTACCTACCTCCTAAGAAATATATATGCAGGTCAAGAAGCAACAGTTAGAAATGGACATGGACCAACAGACTGGCTCCGAATCGGGAAAGAAGTACATCAAGGCTGTATGTTGTCACCCTGTGTATTTAACTTATATGCAGAATACATCATGCAAAATGCTGGGCTGGAGGAAGCTTAAGCTAGAATCAAGATTGCTGGGAGAAATATCAATAACCTCAGATATGCAGATGACACCACCCTTACGGCAGAAAGCAAAGAAGAACTTAAGAGCCTTTTGATAGAAGTGAAAGAGGAGAGTGAAAAAATTGGCCTAAAACACAACATTCAGAAAACTAAGATCATGGTATCTGGTCCCATCACTTCATGGGAAATAGATGGGGAAACAGTGGAAACAGTGAAAGGCCTCCAAAATCATTACAGATGGTGATTGCAGCCATGAAATTAAAAGACACATGCTCCTTGGAAGAAAAGTTATAACCAACCTAGACAGAACATTAAAAAGCAAAGACATTACTTTGCCAACAAAGGTCAGTCTAGTCTAAGCTATGGTTTTCCAGTAGTCATGTATGGATGTGAGAGTTCGATGATAAAGAAAGCTGAGCGCCAAAGAATTGATGGTTTTGAACTGTGGTGTTGGAGAAGACTCTTGAGAGTCCCTTGGACTGCAAGGAGATCCAATCAGTCCATCCTGAAGGAAATCATTGGAAGGACTGATTTCAGCTGAAGCTGAAACTCCAATACTTTGGCCACCTGATGCGAAGAACTGACTCATTGGAAAAGACCCTGATGCTGGGAAAGATCGAAGGCAGGAGGAGAATGGAATGACAGAGGATGAGTTGGATGGCATCATCGACTCTATGGACATGAGTTTGAGTAAGTTCTGGGAGTTGGTGATGGACAGGGAGGCCTGGCATGCTGCAGTCCGTGGCGTTGCAGAGAATCAGACACTTGAGGGACTGAACTGAACCGAATATTGAACATAAACATACTTAGGAGATAAACATTCTTCCAGGAATATCTTAGCTGATTCAAGTAGAAGTACTGTCTCTCAATTATGCTGGACTCTTGTCCATAAATTTTTTTAATGATATACGGATCCCTTTTGGATGTATGGATCCCTTTTTAAATTCTGGACACTCAGGATTTCCTTATTCATTTGAAAATGGGGACACAGCTTACTGCTCTATGTATCGTTCCTTTGATCCCAAGGATTTTCAGGGCTGTTTTCAAGTCATCTTTGACTAAATAATAGGAAATATTGGCATGCCGTGGCCATTTCATTGATGTGGGACATGGGCTTGTATGTTAGAGTCAATGAGTGTATGCCAAGCCTTTTATAGGAATCTTGTGATTTACAATCTTGCTCTTTTTTTCTCTCTTTTCTTTGCTCATATTCATTTACCTTCTTCTCCCCTGCATTTTCCACCTATCTACTGAAAGGAAAAGAAGAAAATTAAAATATAAAATAAGAGGAAGTGTATGAAAGAGAACAAAAATAATTAAATGCAAGAAAATAACGTAGGGAGATAGAGTCTGGAAACAGAAATGATACATCTTTCAAGAAAAAGTGAAATTCAAGTAAATTTGTTTAGATGGATGAAACTGGAGCCTATTATACAGAGTGAAGTAAGCCAGAAAGAAAAACACCAATATAGCATACTGACACATATATATGGAATTTAGAAAGATAGTAATGAATTTAGAAATTTAGTAAGGAATTTAGAAATTTAGTAATGATGACCCTGTATGTGAGACAACAAAAGAGACATAGACGTATAGAACGGACTTTTGACCTCTGAGGGAGAGGGAGAGGGTGGGATGATTTGGGAGAATGGTATTGAAGCATGTATACTATCATGTAAGAAATGAGGCGCCGGTCTATGTTTGATGCAGGATGCAGGATGCTTGGGGCTGGTGCACGGGGATGATCCAGAGAGACAATATGGGGTGGGAGGTGGGAGGGGGATTCAGGATTGGGAGCTCGCATACACCTGTGCTGGATTCATGGCGATGTATGGCAAAACCAATACAGTATTGTAAAGTAGAATAAAGTAAAAAAATAAATAAATTAAAAAAACCACAAAACTCCATCTGTGAGCATACAAGTTATTCAGAGGGTGGGAGTGAAGTCAGAAGTATTTGAGTTTTCAAAGTATATTATCCATGCAATAATGTACAAAGTAAATTATTTTATTACACATTATTAAATGTCTTCCAAAATCATTTCCTCTAAAAATGGTTTTCCTACAAACAATAAGTAACAAAATTTCAACCTAAAATCTAGGCAAAAATGTAGAAGTTCTAAAGATATTCATAGAACCTCAACCATCTTCTGTTCTATTAAGGACTTTGCACATCTTTGGATTTGATTCAGATAACAGTTTAGCACCATCTGTGTGCCACTTACAGTAGAAAAAAAAGTATCTTTAAACCATTTATATTATGAGATTTTAAAACTATTTTTGGACAAAGTAGAATCACTTCTGATTTTAGGAAGCAACTTGGCCTTAATCAACTTATGCTCAAAGAATGAGCAACTGTGAGAAAAGTTTTGCTGAAGATGCCACAATAAACACTAGTGTTTGTCATAAGGTTAATGCACAAAAATGCAGGTTATTTGATTAAATCTATAAACCTGAAAAATATGCTAGAGTGATTATTAACTTATTGGTAATCAATAGAAACTAATTCACAAATTTACTCTACAGGACATTAAGTATTTGATTGCTTTCAAGTGGTTATAATGATTCAAAGACATGACATGCCAAGTAGAAATTATAGTCCATTCAACTGAAAGAAATTAAGAATAAAGCAATAACCTGACTTATTAAACAAAATAATTGAAGAGTGGAATATAGTCTGAACTGTGGATTGTTACTGTTTTGAATATTTTATATTTATAATATATTTAGCATGACCAGTAACATTTCTATCTTTTTAAACTTATAAGCAGATGATTTTTATTAATGGGATACAAACCATCACAGCCACATACACATAGATTAATTCTTTAATCAAATAGTATTTATTGAAAAGGTAATTCTACATATTTAATAATATTATATCACTATTACATTGTGTAGTACATAGAAATATAAGTAATTCACATAAGTAACTTTAATTAATTTTATTTATACATAGTTCATATAAAATCTAAAATTTTTCCTTTCATTTGGCTAGTTTTATAGCTGCTGCTGCTGCTAAGCCGCTTCAGTCGTGTCCGACTCTGTGTTACCCAGAGACGGCAGTCCAACAGGCTCCTCCATCCCTGGGACTCTCCAGGCAAGAACACTGGAGTGGGTTGCCATTTCCTTCTCCAATGCATGAAAATGAAAAGTGAAAGTGAAGTCGCTCAGTCGTGCTAACTCTTAGTGCAGCTTGCATTTAATATCCACCAGTGGCTATAGCTTTTCATATGTTAGCATTGTTTATCCTTCCTGCTGCTGCTGCTGCTAAGTCGCTTCAGTCGTGTCTGACTCTGTGCGACCCCCAGGCTCCTCTGTCTGACCCCCAGGCTCCTCTGTCCCTGGGATTCTCCAGGCAAGAACACTGGAGTGGGTTGCCATTTCCTTCTCCAATGCATGAAAATGAAAGTGAAGTCTCTCAGTCGTGTCTGACCCTCAGCAACCCCATGGACTGCAGCCTTCCAGGCTTCTCCATCCTTACTATTACCATTATCATCAATAGCTCAAGCACATATACATATTATCACTCACTTACTTTGAATTCCAGAACTTCATCAAGAGTTAGAATTAATTTTTTAATTGAAGGATAATTGCTTTACAGAATTGTGTTGGTTTATGCCAAACATCAACATGAATTTAGCCATAGGTATATATGTCCCATCCCTCTTCAACCTCCCTCCCACCTCCCTCCTCATTCCACCTCTCTAGGTTGTTACAGAGCTTCAGTTTGTGTTCCCTGAGTCACAGAGCAAATTCCCATTGGCTATCTATTTTACATATGGTAATGTAAGTTTCCATGATACGGTCTCCGTACATCCCACACTCTCTTTCCTCCCTACCCTCCATGTCCATAAGTCTGTTCTCATTGTGTCTCCATTGCTGCCTGGCAAATAATTTCATCAGTAACATCTTTCTAGATTCCATATGTATGTGTTTAGTTCAGTTCAGTTGCTCAGTTGTGTCTGACTCTTTGTGACCCCATGAACTGCAGTATGCCAGGCCTCCCTGTCCATCACCATCCCTGGAATTTACCCAAACCCATGTCCATCGAGTCAGTGATGCCATCCAGCCATCTCATTCTCTGTCATCCCCTTTTCCTCCTGCCCTCAATCTTTCTCAGCATCAGGGTCTTTTCCAATGAGTCAACTCTTCACATGAGGTGGCCAAAGTATTGGAGTTTCAGTCCTTCCAAAGAACACCCAGGACTGATCTCCTTTAGGATGGACNAACACTGGAGTGGGTAGCCTTTCCCTTCTCCAGAGGATCTTCCCAACCCAGGGATTGAACCCAGGTCTCACTCATTGTGAGCGGATTCTTTACCAGCTGAGCCACAGGGCAAGTCCATGAGATAGGGGTAAAAATGAATAAATAAAATAGATGAGAATCGTGCTTCTCACATTTTAGTGTTTATAGACATCACCTGGAGATCTTGTTAAAAGACAGATTTTAATTCTCAGGGTCTGGGACATAAAATCCTTCATTGCCAACAAACTCCCAGGCTCCTCCAAGGACCACACTTTGAGTAGCAAGGTATTAGGGAATCAACAGAGGATTCAGTTTGATGAAAGAGCACAGGCTTTGAAATCAGAGTCCGTTGAATTTACAGTCCAGGACTCACCAGTTAAACTTCAGCTGCCCTCTGAATCTATTTCCTCTTCTAATAACTGTACTAGACTAGTTACTGCACTGTTGTGAGGACTAAGAAAAATAATATACATACGGGATTAGCACAATACCTAGCTCACAGTGCACATTTAGTAACTGGTAATTATTATCATTATTTACTAAAAGCCAATTGAGTGATCCACAANATAACTGTACTAGACTAGTTACTGCACTGTTGTGAGGACTAAGAAAAATAATATACATACGGGATTAGCACAATACCTAGCTCACAGTGCACATTTAGTAACTGGTAATTATTATCATTATTTACTAAAAGCCAATTGAGTGATCCACAAATCTCCTTTATTAGGTCACTGGAGGTGCTAGATGAGGAAGTAAGATACACAGACCCTGCATCAAATCTCATGAATCTGAACCTCTGAGGGAGGGCTGGCAAGCATTTTTAACAAACCATTTGCATACCAGAGCTGAAGGCTCACTGCTGGAAGCTGTGCACATGTGTGGCTAGACTAGGTCAGACCACTTTCAAACAACGTTTACGTAGCACCTAGAGCTTATACAATGACCTGGCTTCCCAGAGCAGGTGGACAAAAGGCAGTGTGGTCCCTGGGCCACAGAGATTATAATATTCCTAGAGCTGAAGGAGAAACCTATGCTCTGCTTTCCTGTGTTCCTTGTCTAGTAAGAAGCTCCTGTTCCAGGGGAAAAAAAAAAGCCACCTCCAGTCTCCTTCCCTCCCCCATTTTTACCAAGATTTCTCACCAAGATAAGGGAGGAATTGCATCTTTTCAGACCAATTCTTGGCAAAGCAGACACTGGACGGAATATCAAAGCTGCTGCTGCTGCTGTCACCTCAGTTGTGTCCAACTCTGTGAGACCCCATAGATGGCAGCCCAACAGGCTCCCCCATCCCTAGGATTCTCCAGGCAAGAACACTGGAGTGGGTTGCCATTTCCTTCTCCAATGCAGGAAAGTGAAAAGCGAAAGTGAAGTCACTCAGTTGTATCTGACTTGTAGCGACCCCATGGACTGCAGCCCATCAGGCTCCTCTGTCCATGGGATTTTCCAGGCGAGAGTACTGGAGTGGGATGCCATTGCCTGGTCCAGGCTATTTCTTAGGGTTTCCACTTTGCCTTTTTTCCCACCGTTCAGGCCGACCCTCTCTTCTCACCCCGTGGTGGTTGTGTGCCGCCTCATTTCTAGATCCCACTGCCTTGTGTTCTCCCTCACCTACAATCTCATCCTCCTTCCTACCAAGCGCACAAACTACTTCGGCAAAGGTGTAGGGATAAGCAGTGTGCATCCTTTAGAAGAAGTGGATGGGCTGAACCAAAATTCCACCTCAAACAATCTGAACTAACTCCATGACTAAATGGAGCAAAGCTGGTATGAGCTATAGAAAAGCCAGGGCTGTACATAGGAAACAAGGTTAAATCTTCCCTAACACATGATTAAATGGCCAGTGAGGTCTCCAGAATTAGAGTATAACTTAGATGATTTTGGCCTAGAAAGGGCAGATAGTACTACTTGTCCACAACAGCCATAGAAAAATCTCAAAAGTGATCCAAATTAAGATAATTTCCGCCCCCCTCCCCTTTTTTGCCAAACGCATTTTGAAAGTGTAAGTGATAGTCATTCAGGTATGTCCAACTCTTTGCGACCCCATGGACTGTAGCTTGCCAGGCTCCTCTGTCCATGGAATTTTCCAGGCAAGAATACTAGAATGGTTTTCCATTTCCTTCTCCAGAGGACCTTCCTGACCCAAGGATCAAACCTGGATCTCCTGCACTGCAGACAGATTTTTTAAACCATCTGAGCCACCACTGAAGTCCAAAATGCACTTTACCTTTTCTTTTAGATACTATTTCAAAAAATTTCAAACTTACATACAAGTAGAGAGCCTAGCACAGTGAACCTTCATGTACCCAGCAGCAATTATAAGGATTTTTGTTCCTGAAATAATTTGAAGCAAATATAAAAGACCACACCATTTTGGCCACAAGTATTTCTTTGGTCAATGCACTGTAAAAGATGTCATCTGATACTTCTGTCCTAAAGAATGTCAATTTTTGATCAAATAAACTTTTCAATGAACCTGTGAGGACCAGTTATTCATTGTCTTAAAACCTCTTGCACCTGAACATATCAGGCTAGGCAGATAGTCAACAAATTATTTGGGGCATTGTTCTAGGTTATGGGGATGCTACTACATAGATGGCATTTATGTGTTTATTTTTTAAACACAAATAAGAAAGTTAATTTTAGTTTATTATAGAATTATATGTTGTAATAAATACTATTAGGAAGAAAAAACAGGATACTATGACTGGGCACATGGAGGGGGGTGGTTAGGGGAGCTTCGTCTCCTCTGGAGCTAACAGACTAGTTGGGATCCATAGAAGGAGAGGGTGGTAACCATGTAAACACCCAGGGGAAGAATGTTTCCAGCAGGAGGACAGTAATGCAAACACCTTGAGAGGAGAACGAGCTTGGCATGTTTCAGGGACAGAATGGAGGCACCCGCTTGCACATGTGTGTGCCAAGTGCATGCTAAGTTGCTTCAGTTGTGATGAACTCTGAGACCCCATGGACCCCACCAGGCTCCTCTGTCCATGGGATTCAACCGGCAAGAATACTGGAGTGGGTTGCATTTATGGGTTTGCATTAAATATGTAGATGTCTAATGCTGCTAAGTCACCTCAGTCGTGTCCGACTCTGTGTGACCCTATAGACGGTAGCCCACCAGGCTCCCCCGTCCCTGGGGTTCTCCAGGCAAGAACACTGGAGTGAGTTGCCATTTCCTTCTNTAGCTCAACTGGAATTCCACCACCTCCACTAGCTTTGTTCATAGTGATGCTTTCTAAGCCCCACTTGACTTCACATTTCCGGATGTCTGGCTCTAGGTGAGTGATCACACTTTTGTGATTATCTGGCTCATGAAGATCTTTTCTGTACAGTTCTTCTCTGTATTCTTGCCACCTCTTCTTAGTATATACTATTTGCTTTTCTCTTTCTGATTTACTACACTCTGTATAATAGGCTCTAGGTTCATCAAACCCAGTATAACTGCCTCAAATATGTTCTTTTTTATGGCTGAGCAATAATCCATTGTCCCTGGAGTAGGAAATGGTAACCTACTCCAGTATTCTTGCCTGGAAAACTCCAGGGACAGAGGAGACTTGTGAGCCACAGTCCTTAGGGTTGAGAAGAGTGCGATGTGACTGAACAGCTGAGCGTAGTAGGCCATCATATGCATCACAGCTTCTTTACCCATTCATCTGTGGATGGACCTCTTGCTTCCATGTTCTAGCTATTATACGTAGTGCTGCAATGAACATTGGGGTATACATGTCTTTTTCAGTTTTCCTTTCCTCAGGGTATGAGCCTAGTAGTGGTATTGCTGGGTTATATGGTGGTTTTATTGCTGTTTTTTTTTTAAGGACTTTCCTTACTGTCTACAATAGTGACTGTATCAATTCGCATTCTCACCAACAGCACAGGTTCAGTTCAGTTCAGTCTCTCAGTCATGTCTGACTCTTTGTGACCCCCATGGACTGCAGCGTGCCAGGCTTCCCTGTCCAACAATGCATGAGGGCTTCCTTTTCTCCATACCCTCTGCAGCATTTATTATTTGTAGAGTTTTTGATGATGGCCATTATGACTGGTGTGAGGTGATATCTTATTGTAGCTTTGACTTGCATTTCTGTAATAATAAGCAATACGGATCATCTTTTTATGTGTTAGCCAAAGAGTTAGGATTCCTTATTACAAACATTGTTCCTATCCCCTTGTACTGGATGTCAGATACACAACCTAAACCTTAGAGGAAGCTTGTGTTTATGTCATTCATTTCTTGAGGAGGAGTGCTGACTGGATCATGGCTAAGAAGACACTGGCCTTGGTTCTGGGAGTTGATATTCATGTGTTAAAAGGAAGTAGCCTTTGTCTCCTATTGTTATCTTTGTGTCTTTCTCTCTTGGAGTTTAATTTTCATTTTTGAATCATTTGTCTTTAATTTTGAAGCACTTATCTTTAATATATCCAGTGTATTGTGATGGGCTTTTGAGTGGGATGTCTACAAAGTAGAAACCAGAAAAAGAATAAAAAGAAAGAGTAAATTGTCCTGGATAAAGCAGTTTTTTTTTTTGTTTGGGGGTAAATCTGTCTTCTTGGATCGTATTACATGATTGTTGTTGTTTTTATCTAGTCATCGAATCATGTCTGACTCTTTAATGACCCCATGTACTATAGCACACTAGGCTCCCCAGTCCATATAATTTTCCAGAAAAGAAAACTGAAGTGGGTGTCATTTCCTTCTCCAGAGGATCTTCATGACCCAAGGATTGAACCCATATCTCCTGCACTGCAGGTGGATTCTTTACCACTGAGCCACTTGGCTCAACCTAATTTCTAATGTGCAAATACATTACGTTTGAATTAGCAACACAGTGTTGTTGTGATAAAGACAGGGCATTTTCCTGGACTTTTCCTTTTTATCTATCCCTTCAAGACTTATTTTTATGACCATCAAATATGGATCAGTTTGAAAATTTGAATTTTCTTCCTTATTGAAGACAGATCTAACCTTGATATTCCTTTTTGCTCTGTCTGTGTGATCCTTCCACTAACTGCAAGTTCCTTGAACAATTTCTTTATGTTTCCCATAGGACATGTGTAATAGATGAGGAAGCACTTGAGACAGGACAGCAGAAACTGGTCCTAAAAATGGGAACTCCATGTCTACGGTAATGACATCTTGGTTATTTTACTCATAACAATGAAACCAGTTTCACCAGTTCTGATGAAACGATAAGAAGTGGCAACATTTAGCATAGGGTCTGAGCTCCTATTATCTGTTTTACTTAAACAAAGCCTTGAGAGAAAGCAAGGGTGAGGCACAAAGGAAGTCAGAAAGAGAGGGGAGGAGAAAGAATGAGGCATTTTGGAGCAGGACTCAGATACCTTAAAAATACTGAAAGTGATTTTCTTTAGTGTCATCCTTAGGTTATTGTATTTTTCTGGATCGGGGATAAATCCCTGTCTTCCTTTTTTTCCTCTCCATCTAACAAAATCTTACTCTTTACACTGCTGTTCCTTCTACTTGGAAATTCTTCAGTTTTTCTTGTTTATTTGTTTTTTATTCTTGAAGGTTGTAATCCATTGTTGATATGGTACCATCAAACAGATTTGTCTCATCTTTCTTTGAACATTTACAGTATTTGCTTATAATTATCTTTAAGTAATTACCACATTATCTTAAATTCTTGTTATTGATGTTCATAACATATTCTTTCTTTTAGTTTAGGAATCATTCTCAATATTTTTCTCAGTGCTTGACATTAGTAAGTTATCAATAAATTTGATGAATAGACTGATGAATAAAAAAGGAATGAGTGGTTCTCTGAACCTTAATACACATCTTGGTGTAAATGAGTTTAAGCCAAAATGTAAATGATGATATTTGATCGCCCGTACTTGTTGTCTTTTAGGAGGCTAGATAAAAAGAAGAAAAGCCATTGAATGTCCAAAGAGCAAATAGGATGACTAAGCAGAAAACATAGCCCCAAATGGAATGTTTAAGCAAATATGTAAGAGCCTGGTAGCAATAGCATAGACCATTCCCTGCTTTAGAGTCAAGAATGGATCCTTATTTATCTTCTTGTTGTTGTTTTTTCCCTAGTCCTTAACACAGTGCCTGGTATTGATAATTAGTGAACATTTATTTCTTGATTACTTATAGCTAATATGTATTGAACCCTTCAGTTAAGTTCAGTCGCTCAGTCGTGTCCGACTCTTGGTGACCCCATGAATTGCAGCACGCCAGGCCTCCCTGTTCATCACCGTCTCTCAGAGTTCACTCAGACTCGCGTCCATCGAGTCCGTGATGTCATCCAGCCATCTCATCCTCGGTCGTCCCCTTCTCCTCCTGCCCCCAATCCCTCCCAGCATCAGCGTCTTTTCCAATGAGTCAACTCTTCGCATGAGGTGGCCAAAGTACTGGAATTTCAGCTTCAGCATCATTCCTTCCAAAGAAATCCCAGGGCCGATCTCCTTCAGAATGGACTGGTTGGATCTCCTTGCAGTCCAAGGGACTCTCAAGAGTCTTCTCCAACACCACAGTTCAAAAGCATCAATTCTTCGGTGCTCAGCCTTCTTCACAATCCAACTCTTGAACCCTTACTATTATATAAACCCAAAACTATGCCAAGTGCTTAAGTCAATAATATGCTGCCGCTAAGTCGCTTCAGTTGTGTCCAACTCTGTGCAACCCCATAGACGGCAGCCCACCAGGCTCCCCCATCCCTGGAATTCTCCAGGCAAGAACACTGGAGTGGGTTGCCATTTCCTTTTCCAGTGCATGAAAATGAAAAGTGAAAGTGAAGTCACTCAGTCGTGTCCGACTCAGTGACCCCATGGACTGTAGCCCACCAGGTTCCTCCATCCATGGGATTTTCCAGGCAAGAGTACTGGAGTGGGGTGCCATTGCCTTCTCTGGTCAATAATATGAAGTCTTATTATTATCTTTATTTTATAGATGAAAAAACTGAAGCTTGAAGAATTTTAGAAATATACTAAAGCCGCACAGTAAGATTAGAGACAAAATTTAATTGCAGAGATCTATCTATATTGAGAACTTAAACTGATAACTTTGAGGGTTTAATATTAATTATATATCTTCAAATTGGCAACAGCAAATTGACAACATTCATTGGGTCATAGAAAAAGCAAAGATATTCCAGATAAAACATGTACTTTTGCTTCATTGACTATGTTAAAGCCTTTGAGTGCGTGGATCACAACAAAATGTGGAAAATTCTTCATGAGATGTGAGTAACAGACCACCTTAACTGCCTCTTGAGAAACCTGAATGCAAGTCAAGAAGCAACCAAAACGGACATGGAACAACAGACTGGGTCAAAATCGGGAGAGGAGTACATCAAAGCTGAGTATTCTCTCCCTGCTTATTCAACTGATATGTGGAGTACATCATACAAAATGCCAAGCTGGGTAAAACTCAACCTGGAATCAAGATTTCTGGGAGAAATATTAATAACCTCAGGTATGAAGATGACACCACCCTAGTGGCAGAAAGTAAAGAGGAACTAAAAAGCTTCTTGATGAAAGTGAAAGAGGAGAGTGAAAAAACTGGTTTAAAACAACATTTAGAAAACTAAGATCATGGCATCTGGCCCCATCGCTTCACGGCAAATAGATAGAAAAACCATGGAAATAGTGGCAGACTTTGTTTTGGGGGGCTCCAAAATCACTGCAGATGGTGACTTCAGTCATGGAATTAAAAGATGCTTGCTCCTTGGAAGAAAAGCTATGACAAACCTAGACTTCATATTAAAAAGCAGAGACAACACCTTGCCTACAAAGGCCCATATAGTTAAACCTATATTTTTTCAAGTAGTCATGTACAGGTATGTGAGTTGAACCACAAAGAAGGCTCAGTGCTGAAGAATTGGTGCTTTCAAGCTGTGGTGCTGGGGAAGACTCTTAAGACTCCCTTGGACTGTAAGGAGATCCAACCAGTCCATCCTAAAGGAAATCAACCCTGAATATTCATTGGAAGGACTGATGCTGAGGCTAAAGCTCCAATACTTGCAACCCTCTCCACTACTCTTGCCTGGAAAATCCCATGGATGGAGGAGCCCAGTGGGCTACAGTCCATGAGGTCACAAAGAGTCGGACATGACTGAGTGACTTCACTCACTCACTCACTTGGTGGGAAGAGCTGATTCACTGGAAAAGACCCTGATGCTGGGATTGAAGACAGGAGGTGAAAGGGATGACAGAGGATGAGATGGTTAGATGACATCACTGATTCAATGGACATGAGTTTGGACAAACTCTGGGAGACAGTGAAATACAGGGAGCCTGGCATGCTGTGGTCCATGGGGTGGTTGGCAAAGAGTCGGAAACGACTGAGCTACTGAACAACAATATAAATTCAAGTTTATTTTTACTTGAGTAAGAGAAACAAATTTTATGAAAGAATATTTGAGTCCTACAAGGTCTTATTCAGTCTTATCCTAGAGATAGGCAATGCATGATGAAGACATGATTACATCTTAAAGAAATCGAGGGGCCAGTCTTTAGGCTAGGAACCACATTTTATTCTTTGTTTGTTTGTTTGTTTCAAATAATTTATTTTATTTTATTTTTCTTTGCAATTCTCTATTGGCTTTGCCATACATCAACATGAATTCAGTTTCATAGTATAACCATGCCACTCCACATAATCTATTTATCTCACGAGGAGAAGGATTTAGGGCACATTAAAAGCTTGCTTTTTTAAATGGCTTCTGGGAATTTCTTACCCTGAATTGAAAAATGTAAGTTCGTTCTCTATAGCAGTTCCCAGTGTTATTTGAAGAACTAATGGGGGTTACTGAGATCATTTCTTAATATCCAGAATTAAAAGTAACAATGTTAGGGTGCCAAAGCAATTCAATGAGGGAAGAGATTTCTTTTTTTCAACAAATGATGCTGGAGAAGCTGACTATCTACATGACTATCTACATCTACTATCTTCATCTAAATAATGAAGTTAGACCCCCTGTGTGCTAAGCCGCTTCAGTCATGTCCGACTCTGTGTGACTCTATCAACTAATAGCCCACCAGGCTCCTCTGTCCACGGGATTCTCCAGGCAAGATTACTGTAAGGAGTTGCCCTGCCCTCCTCCAGGGGATCTTCCTAAACCAGGGATCAAAACATTAGCAGGCAGGTTCTTTATCACTAGAACCACCTGGGAAGGCTGTGGTCCCCTTACTTCATGTCATATACAAAATTAATTCAAAATGGATTTCCTACTTATACATGAGGGCTAAAATTATTTTAAAAATTTAGGAAAAAACATAGATGTAAATTTTCATGACCTGTGATTAGCTAATGGGTTCTTAGATATGATATCATAGCCACACACATCCAAAGAGAAATAATAGATGAATTGGACATCACTGAATTTCAAAACTTTTCTTCCGAGGACACCATGGAGAAAGTGAAAAACCAGCAAGGAGCATGGGAGAAACTTTTTGCAAATCATTTATCTAATAAGAGATTTGTATCTAGAATATATAAATCACTATTAGAACTCAATAAAAAATGGCAAATTACAGGTGAATAATGGATCTGAATAGATAGCTCTCTAAAGAAGATACACGAATAACCATTAAACACATGAAGAGATGCTCAACATTATTAGCCATCAGGGAAATGCAAAGTAAAACCACAATGTGATACCACTTCACACTCACTACCATGGTTATAGTTTTAAAAAAGAGAAATAATAAAGTGTTGCATAGTTGTAGAGAAATTAGAACACTCAAACACTGGTAGCTGGAATGTAAATTGGTATAACCACTATGGAAAATAGTCTAGTATCTCCTAAAATGGTTAAATATAAGGTTACCATGTAACTCAGCATATCCTAGGATAGACCCAAGAATGTAAAGATATGTGTTTACAAATATTTTATATACATTTATGTATATAATGATGTTTATATCATCATTATTTATAATACATATAAGTAAAAATGGCCCAAATGTTCATCAATAAATGAATAGATGAATGAAATGTGATATACTCACACAAATGTAGTATTCAGTCATAAAAAGGAAAGAAATATTGATACAGGCTACAATAGGGTTGAACATTAAAAACATAATATGACCCAGAGGGATGGTATGGGGAGGGAGGTGGGAGGGGGTTCAGGATTGGGAACACGTGTACACCCGTGGTGGATTCATGTTGAAGTATGGCAAAACCAATACAATATTGTAAAGTAAAAAAAAAAAAAGGAAAAAGAACATAATAAGTGAAAAAAGCCACTCACACAGGATGACATATTATATGATTATTTTTAAATGAAATGTCCACAACAGACATCTATAGAGGCAGGGAGTAAATTACTGGTTGTCTAGGACTGTAGAGGATGAGGGACTTGGGGTGTGATGGTTAAGGGATGTGGGATTTCTTTTCAGAGTAATGAAAGCAATCTGAGATAAATTTTGGTGACAAATACACTACTCTGTGGATGTACTAAAAGCCATTGTATTGTACATTTTAAATGGATAAATTATATGGAATGTGAATTACATTTCAAACCACAAAAATAAAAATATTAGAATTTTATATAATTTTCACCTTCATTCCCTCACAAATTTAGAGAGACAACCAATAAAGTATATATATTATAATATCCAGCATCAAATTAAATATACAAGTAAAAAAGTAGAATAATGAAATCTATAGGCAGAAGATAAATCAGTTAGCAGAAATGAGTTCAGAAATATAGATTAAAGGTCNAGTCGTTCAGCCGTGTCTGACTCTTGGGACTGTAGCCTGCCAGGCTCCCCCGTCCGTGGGATTCTTGCTGTGAGAGGGGGGACTGTAGCCTGCCAGGCTCCCCCGTCCATGGGATTCTTGCTGTGAGAGGGGCTACTCTAGCTGCGGTGTGTGGGCTTCTCATTTTGGTGGCTTCTCTTGTTGCCTAGCACAGGCTCTCGGGTTCACAGGCTTCGGTAGTTGCGTCACGTGGGCTCAGGATTTGTAGCTCATGGGCTCTAGAGCACAGGCTCCATCGTTGTGGCATACAGACTTCAGTTGCTCCGAGGCGTGTGGGATCCTCCCGGGCCAGGGCCAGGGATCGAACCCATGTCCCCTGCACTGGCAGGCAGACTCTTATCCGCTGTACCATCCGCTGTATCCGCTGTACCATCAGGGAAGTCCATAATGCAGTAAATTTATTCCTATCAGGGGAATCCAAAATAATCCTTCTGAGCCCTTCTGGCTTCAGGGTCTCTTCTACCCCAGGGGGCCCAGAAGGCAGAGAGAGATTCACCCGGGCCCCGGGCCAGCACAGGGTGGGCAGCCCAGGCAGCGATCAGCAGACTTTCAGGGTCATGTGTCCTGAAAATAATTGCAGAACCACATGCCCTTCTTGCGTTTGTAAGTTGATCTCTGAAGTGATGTCACAAGTTTAGTAATTACAAAGTTTAGAAGTTGTCACAGTATTTATGTGCTTTGAGTAGACTCAGGGCTGAACATTTAAGCTGTCTCCTTCAAACCTAATCAACAAAGCCAGTCCTTACTGGCAAACTGGCCAATTTGGAATTCGTTTCCCCCGGAAAAAGTTTGATTTTTTTTTTTTANGATTAGACTGTAAGTCTCTTTCTTATGTTTGTGTATTCATCATAGTATTATGACACCTATGAGAGATCAATAAGTAAAGATGAATTGATTTGCTTGCCGAATTAAAAATCATTAAAATATACTGAACATTAAGAAGAAAGGGAAATGCATAATGAAATGTTGATTTAAAATTTGAAATATTTTAGATAGATACATAATGAGTGGAATTATTATCCAAGTAATTTTTTAAATTACTAGAAGGCTAAAATGAGGGAGTTCAAAACTTGGAGAAGTGCATTTAAGACAAACGAAAGTTCTTCCCACAGCAGAGCCTGAACTCTGAAATTTTGCATCAAGAGGTGGTGTAAAATGAAAAAAAGTGAGATTCATGAGGAGTTGAGATAACTTAATTCATGCAAGAGTCATGACTAGCTAATATTCATGCAGTTCTTATCACATGCCAAGAGACTGGGTAAACCAGACTGTTATTTCATTTAATTCTCACAAAAAAGTCAGATCTATTTTTATCCCTACTGTATAGATGAGGAAACTGACATATACAAAAGAGGTTAAGGAACTTGTTCAAGGTAATCCAGAATATGCTGAATTCCTATTTTTACAAAGTCATTAGGTTGGGTGGTGGTTTAGTCACTAAGTCATGTCTGACTCTTGAGACCCCATGGACTGTAGCCTGCCAGGTTCCCCTGTCCATGGGATTCTCCAGGCAAGAATACTGGAATGGATTGCAATTTCCTTCTACAGGGGAATCTTCCCAACCCAGGAATCAAACCTGGGTCTTCTGCNTATGCTTGCCTGGAGAATCCCATGGACAGAGGAATCTGGTGGGCTGCAGTCCATAGGATTGCAAAGAGTTGGACACAACTGAGCAACTAACATTTACTAACTATAATTATTATATCTTCCTGATGGATTGACACGTTTATTATTATAAAAGTCCAACTTTATTTTTGGATCAGAAAGTAGATAGTCTAAGCTGCATATATATATATATATATGCATAATTCTTTGATCATGGGCAATTCAAAAACAGTGCCATGGACTGTAGTTTCCATGCCCTTATGGTGATTGGATGAGCAGAAAAGAATTTTAAATAGGTATGAATATATTCAACATTAAGGAGATCAAACCAGTCAATCCTAAAGGAAATCAACTCTGAATATTCTTTGGGAGGACTGATGCTGAGGCTGAAGCTCCAAAACTTTGGCCACCTAATGTGAAGAGCTGAGTCACTGGAAAAGACCATGATGCTGGGAAAGACTGAAGGCAAAAAGAGAACAGAGTGGCGAGAGGATGAGATAGTTAGCATCATTGACTCAAAGGACATGAATTTGAACAAATTGCAGGAGACAGTGGAGGACTCTGTGGTCCATCGGGTCACAGAGTCAGACATGACTTAGTGACAGAACCATAACAACAAAATAAATATACTTAAGAAATTAAAAGAAAATATGAACATGATTAGGAGAAAAAAGGAAATCAATTAAAAAAATAAGCAAATGGAACCGCTTGAGATGAAAAATAGAATGTCTGAGGCAAAAAGTTCATCAGATGAATGTAACTACATATTACATTCCACAGAAGAAAATCTTTAGTGCTATGAATCAGGACACTAAGATCTACCAGCATTGAAGTACAGAGAGGAAAAATGACAAACGAAAAAGTGAACAGAAACTTAATGACCCATTGAACATTAATAAGCTCTCTAGCACAGATATTGTACATGTAACAGAAGTCCTTGATGGAGACGAGATAGGGTACACAATAATTTTGAATGAATAAGGTAAAAAAATTTCCTAAATTTGGTATAATACATAAATTTATAATCTAAAAATCTTAATGAAACCAAAACAAGGCACAAATGAATAAAACCACATCTAGATACTTTAATAGTCCAATTAGTAAAAGCCAGTGATGAAGAGAAAATCTTTGGAGGAAATGACATGTTACGTATAAGAGACCAAAGAAAAGAAACTCCAACTCCATTTCCATTTCATATAATACAAAGAAAAGAAACTTCCAACTCCATTTCCATTTCATATAATACAAGTCAGAAGAAAATGGGATGATTTCATTGAAGTTGGAAGAAAAAAAGTTGATTAAGAATTCTATACCCAGAAAAAATATCCTTCAAAAATAAAAGTATAAAATCTGAGAAAAAAATTCCCTTGGAAGCCTGCATTAAAATAACTTTAAAAGATTCATCTGGTTAAAGGAAATATTGTTCAGGTAAAAATTCATAGAATCTTCCTAAAAGAAGAAATAGTGCAAAAAAAAAAGTGGCAAATTTGTGGGCAAATTTAAAAGATTACTTCTTATTTCAAGATTTTATTAAAATACAGTTTTCTAAATGAGCAAATGTATAACAGTGGACAAAATGATATATAACTTATGTGGAAATAAAAGTACAGACCAGAATAAAACACAGGATAGGAAGGCAGAAAAGTATATCAAAGGAAATTGTTCTAACAGTCATACACTATACATGATTTCCATAGCATGCTAAAGACGTTATTTCAAAAAAGTATATTTAAGTGGGCACATCATAAAAGATATGATATAGAGAAAGAAGTCTATATGAAGGTTTTCTTAGTTCCTCTGCAGACAGCAGAATATACTGCAAAAACATCTGGACCATACACCAATCATCATATGGTGAAAAGCCAATTAGATTTGATTCTGAAATCTATGTATGAGGAAAAACCCAAGTGAATTGTTCTTTTGTGATGGATAACACTAAGCAGATACTCTTGGTTTGAATGAAACACAATCTGTGGGAAAACAGTGCTAAATCTGGATGTTTTACAAATGGTAATATATTATTTGAACACTGAAAAGGAAATTAAAAATTGCTTTTTCTCACAATTAACAAAATTGAGAATATAATTCTACAAAAATGTGATGAATGTCAGGAGAAGAATGTCAGAGAATTCTAGATGACTTATCTTGAATTTTTTTTAAAGAAAATATCAAATGCTTTACAGAATTTTTTTTTAGAATGAAAAGAACTCTTTCACATATTTTTATCCCATTATGGATGAATTTTGGAAGTTCTTGCAGGTCAAAGTAGGATGTTTATCTCATCAGGAGATGTCTATGTATTTCTTTGTCCAGTTGTAATAAGTGATAAAATTGGCCTTGAGTGTGTGTATGCTGAGACCCTTAACTCAAGAATGAATGAAAACTGATGTCTGACCACACAAATAAGGCATTTGCTAAAAACTATAGAAGCAGTATCCTAATTTCACATACATAAACCTGATGTTTAATATTGCTGCTAAGTAGGCTGACTAGCTAATGAATGTTTAAGGTATATTTACTAGAATTCAGTGGCAAGCATTAAGGTATATAAATAGCCACAATTATAGGCCACAAAGTTGAACAAATATTTTAAGACTGAGAGGGATTTTTATGTGAATAATTTTACCAGCAAAGGAGTTAATAGTTTGAAAAAGAGAAACTCAGCACTAGCAAATAACTGGCAAGAGATCGTATGGTTATCTCTTTGCCAAAGTAGCAGGCTCGGTTTTAAAGTCTATATAATCATTTATATTTTAAGCAGTGTTTTGAGAAATTGAAAGACAGCTTTGGAACTGACACTTCTTTCTTCAAAACAGAAAACCTTTAAAAATACTTTTTACCATGAAGTCAGGAAAGCATGTTCCCCAGCCTAAGATGTAAGAAAGTCACTGATTCTCAGATGCTGTTGTAGGACCCAGTACCTACTACCACAGTCCCTGGAGAGTCCTCAAAGAATAAAATAAAGTGTTGGCCCTTCAGGGATGAGCATCCTGGTTTGGGGAAAGGCACAGGAAACAAATAAATCTATTTCATATTAGTGCTCTGAAGTACTGTTAGGTAAAATAAGTGAAGAAAAAACATATGAAGACAGAATAGATGGGATTGCTGTTCTAATAACAGTGGTCAGGGAAGGTTTCTCTTTTAAAATAACATTTGAACGAAACCTTGTATGAAGTAATATAGTGATATTGGCCCATCTATAAGTATGTGACTAAACAGACATACATAGGCAGTTGTTGGTTTTCAGTCACTAGATCATTCTGATTCTTTGTGACCACATGGACTGCAGCACTCCAGGCTTCCCTGTCCCTCATTACTTCTTGAGCTTGCTCAAACTCATGTCCATTGAGTCCGTGATGCCATGCAACCATCCCATCCTCTGTCATCCCCTTCTCCTCCTGCCTTAAGTCTTTCCCAGCATCAGGTTCTTTTCCAGTGAGTCAGCTCTTTACACTAGGTGGCCAAAGTATTGGAGCTTCAGCTTCAGCATCAGTCTTTCCAGTGAATATTCAGGGTTGATTTCCTTTAGGATGGACTGGTTTGATCTCCCTGATGTCCAAGGGACTCTCAAGAGTCTTCTCCAGCATCACAGTTTGAAATCATCAATTCTTGAGCATTCAGCCTTCTGTATGGTCCAACACTCACGTCTGTTCGTGACTAAAGGAAAAGTCATAGCTTTGACTATATGGACTTTTGTTGACAAAGTGATGTCTCCGCTTTTACTGTCTAGGTTTGTCATAGCTTTTCTCCCAAGGAGCAAGTGTCTTAATTTTGTGACTGCAGTCACCATCCACAGTGATTTTGCAGGCCAAGAGAAGAAAATCTGTCACTATTTCTATTCTGCTCCACCCACCCCGGCGCCCCCATCTATTTGCCATGAAGTGATGAGACTAGATGTCATGATCTTAGTTTTTAGAATGTTGAATTTTAAGTCAGCTTTTTCACCCTCCTCTTTCACCTTCATCAAGAGGCTCTTTAGATTCTCTTAGCTTTCTGCCATTAAAGTGATATCATCTGCATATTTGAGGTTATTAATATTTCTTCCAGCAATCTTGATTCCAGCTCATGAGTCATCCAGTCTGGCATTTCACATGCTGTATTCTGCATAAGAGTTAAACAAACAGGGTCACAATATACAGCCTTGATATACTCTTTTCCCAATTTGGAACCAGTCTTTTCCATGTCCGTTTCTAACTATTGTTTCTTGTCCTGAATACAGATTTCTCAGGAGACAGGTAAGGTAGAGAGAACAGCAATTGCAGAGCACATGTGATAGGAATGTGCTTGGCATAGTCCAGGAGAAGTGAGGAAGATGACGTAGCCAGGTAGCAGGACAGAGAGAATAATCAGAGTTATAGAGATGAAGACGGAAATAAACAGAGGCCTGATCGTGTAGCTTGTAAGAAATGAAACTTGGGAATTTATTCTGAATACAATGAGATGACTTTGGAAAGTTTGAGATGAATAATGATAATCTGTGCGGTTCTAATTAGAGTGGTCAGAGAAGGTCTCTCTCTTAATGTTACATTTGAATGAAAATTTCTATGAAATAATGCAGTGATATTTACCTATCTATAAGTATGTGGATAAACAGACATACATAGACAGTTGTTGTTTTTAAACCACTAAATTGTATCTGCCTCTGTGACCACATGGACTGCACCTTACCAGGCTTTCCTGTCTTTCACTTTCTCCCTGAGTTTGCTCAGACTCATGTCCATTGAGTCAGTGATGCCATCCAACCAACTCATCCTGTGTCGCCCCCTTCTTTTGTCTTCAATCTTTCCCACCATCAAGGTCTTTTTCAATGAGTCAACTAATAATGGACTTCCCTGGTGGCTCAGATGGTAAAGAATCTGCTTGCAATGTGGGAGACCTGGGTTTGATCCCTGGGTTGAGATGATCCCCTGGAGGAGGGCATAGCATCCACTCCAGTATTCTTGCCTGGAGAATCTCCATGGACAGAGGAGCCTGGCAGGCTAGCGTTCATGGGGTCACAAAGAGTCAGACACGACTGAATGACTAAGCACAGTACAATGATAATCTGAGCTTGCTGTGAAATAAAGCAATTCTGGTTGCTTTGTAAGGAATAAGTAGTAGCAGGGTCAGCAGGAATGGTAATTATAAAGTACTATATCCAAGCCAAAACAAACAAACAAATAAAAAGAATAGTAGTGGCTTGGACCAGGGGGTAATGGTGGTATTGATAAAAAACAATTAGATCCTGGAGATAATTTGAAGTATAACCAACGGGATTCAGGAATGGATCAGACCTGGCCTATGAAAGAAAGAGAGGGAATGGGGAAGACTTCTAAATAGAAAAATGAAATTGTGATTTATTAACGTAAGACAAATTAGGGAAAACAATTTTAAGGGAGAGGATTCAAGAGTTTGGTTTTAGAAAAGCTAATTTTTAGATGTCTTTTAGACATTCAAGAATTAGTATCAAAAACAGGGTCAAATATGAATAGACTACCGGAGACATTTCAAGGAGAAGTCAGTGTGGATTCGTGAACCTGAGAGTCCTTAGTGTCAGTACGGGGTTTAAAACCAAGGGACAAGATGAGGCAACCAAGAATTTCTTCGTATGAAAAGTGGTGATGCCAGGACTGAATTCTAAGACATTCCACTGTTCAGAGGTTGGAACTTTAGATGGAGACAAGCAAGAAAGCTGAGCTAAGTGAACCACGCAGGAGAACCGAAAGGGTCCAGTGAATGATGCAGCCCAGGAAGACTGGAGCAGCAAGCCGTGCCAAATTCTGCTGACAAATAGTCATTGGCTGAATACATCGCAGTATGTTAATCATCTACAATTGTGCCTTCTCTTCATTGGATCATAATTATGTCCTACTACTATCTAATCATTACCTCTATCCTGAATGACAATAGCACATGGTCAAAAAGGGCAGCTATCCACAGTTCAAGGGTTACAGGAGGTAAAATCTGGTTACATGATGAGTAACACTTTCATAACCAAATCAACGTGTCTGGTGATAGCTCCTCCTTTGTTCCACCGAAACGCTATCCCTTCAAAAGAATATATGAATCACTAGAGAAGAAAAAAAGCAACATTACATAGTATTATAGTATCTAAAAATATGACAGAAATCCCTCTTGGGAAAACACAGATATTTTGCCACTAGACCAAGTTCTTAAAAGAATTAACATAAAGGAGATTCGAACCATTCCATCCATGCATGAACTTTAAGATGGTTTAGATTTCATGGAGTTAAGTATTAAGCTACTGAGTTAAGATTGTGCTGTTTTAATATGTAAACTATCCTTATCTAAGATTTATATATTTTTCCTTCATTAACATAAGCAGTCAAGAAGTAATTATGTCTTTAAGTAAGGATAATTCATATCTGAACTACTCTAATAATCATGTTAATGTTTTGTATTTATAACTAGATGAATGTCATCTTTCAAAATAGCAGGCTGAGATACTTTGATCAAATATAGTGTATTTGAACATTATACTATGACCATTAAAGTATGGCCTTTTTTAATGACATAGAATCAGCTTAAACAGAGTGTGGTTATATTTCCATATCATTGGCATCAAACTTTCAAAATCTAATATAAACTTTTGATTACAGAATATATCTAGCATTAAATTAAAGCTAAATATTTGAGAATATTATTAAAAAAATTAAAATACAATTTGCAAAGAAATCAGAAGTCAAGAAGGAGAGTTTAAGTACAACAAATTCCTTGCTCACTAGATATACTGTGAGAGGCCAATTCCATTGTGTCTTCTTGGGAAGGTGTCTGGACAGTAACTAAGACATGAACTGGACACAGGGCTATAACGGCATGCGTGAGACTCAGCCAGGAATGGCCTTTTTAAAACCTCAGGCAAAGACAAATTACAGGCTACTGTTTTCCCGAGACAAAGAAAAATTATAGGCTAGTGTGACTCTGGGTCCCACTAATGGATTCTCTATGGGGTTTTAGCAATGTGTGTATGGGAAGGCAGAGCATGGCTTCATTTCCCACGGTAATTCGATGCCACAAGCAATTCTCTTCTAATGGAGTTATAATAGACTCTTTACTTCAAGCCACCGTTGATGTTAGTGGATGTTAATTTTCATGGTGTTTTCCTGCGAAAGGAGGGATTTTGGTCAGGACAATAAGACACTGTTTCAACTTATTGAGATGAAAGCTTTCAGAGAAAGAGGAAAAAAGAGGAGTCCATGCTTTTATGCTTTATTTGGAATTCATCTCAACTCTTCACGCCTTTGTGCTCTGAAGATACCTATGTCCACAATTTACTGTAGAATAATTGATGGCATTACCAAATAGTTGTGTACTAGTTTTTAACAACGCCCTGTGGTCTTCACAGTGTCTGATGGTCAGTCTGATACTGTCACTAACAACTATTTAAACCAACACAATATTGTAAAGTAATTAACCTCCAATTAAAATAAATAAATTTATATTAAAAAAAGAAAAGTACCATATTGATTACACTTTATATTTTTTGTTTTGCTTTTTAAAAAACTCGTCAGGGCTTCCCTGGTGGTCCAGAGGCTGAGAGGCCACCTTGCAATGCAGGGGATAGTGGTTTGACCCCTGGTCTAGGAGGATCCCACATGCTGCTGAGAAACGGAGCCACACCCACTAAGCCCATGGTCTGGAACGGAAGACTGGCAACAAGTGAGCCCAGATGCTTCAGGGACTGACACAGGCATGCCTGGAGCCTGTGCTCTGCAACAGAAGCCACTGCGGTGACAAGCCCGCGCACCACAATCAAAGAGTAGCTCCTGCTCACACTTAGAGAGAGCCCACACGCACAGCAGAGATCCAGCACAACCCTGAACACAAAAGCTCTTCGAGTTTGTTGGAAAATACCCAATCAAATATTACTTATTAGATTGTGTGTTGCTTTGAAATTGAGGAATCCATAGATGTCACTGAAGGCAAGTATCTGGAGCTTGATATATGAGGTTTAGGGTTCTTTGCTTTTCTGTTTTTCAAAAGACTGTGAATTTTATGATAGAGGCAGTCAATCCCAAACTCTGATCCTAGGCTTAATCTCTAACCACTAGGTTGGTGTCTACTCTTGACTCAGAAAAAATTCCTCTTCAAGGAAATAGTATTTAGATTTACAACTGTCATTCTTTCTCAGTTTCTCAATCCACACCTATATATGCCAAATAGTCTTCTTAATTTTCTTAATTCAACAAGAGAAATGCCATGGGTTTCAGTTTTTTACAATTGTACATTGAATATGTGTCATGCCAACTACTCATTCTAAAACTGTCTAGTATATTCCCTGAAATTCCATATGCCTTCAGAAGTGTACTGTGTAAAGTGCAGATAAACCTGTACTTTGCTGCTTCTTAAAAAATCATTAGTAATTTTCCATTACCAACATGATAATATCTAAACTTCTTAACATGGTATACAAAGCTTTTCTTGGTCTAACCCTTTCTAGAAATATTTCAAAAATAAATCTTTTAATTTATTTGCAGTCTATATTTCTTACCTGTACATTTTTATGAATTATTACCCCATGCCTAGAGTTACTTCCCTTTTCCTGTTTCTTTAATTGACTGTTCTACTCACAGAAACAGATTTTGCTCCTCTTAGATCCAACCAGTCCATTCTGAAGGAGATCAACCCTGGGATTTCTTTGGAAGGAATGATGCTAAAGCTGAAACTCCAGTACTTTGGCCACCTCATGCGAAGAGCTGATTCATTGGAAAAGACTCTGATGCTGGGAGGGATTGGGGGCAGGAGGAGAAGGGGACGACCAAGGATGAGATGGCTGGATGGCATCACGGACTTGATGGACGTGAGTCTGAGTGAACTCCGGGAGATGGTGATGTACAGGGAGGCCTGGCGTGCTGCGATTCATGGGGTCGCAAAGAGTTGGACACGACTGAGCGACTGAACTAACTAACTAACTAGAAGCCATACCTCACCATCCTGGTTATGCTACTTGCTCCTCTTTTGTGTTCTCACTCTGGCATATTTCTGTCACTGCACTTGCTACATTAAAGCAACGTTGTTGTTGTTCAGTAAATAAGTCATGCCCAACTCCTTGCAACCCCATGAACTGCAGCACACCAGGCTTCTCTGTCCTTCACTATCTCCCAAAGATTGCTCAAACTTATGTCCATTGAGTCAGTGATGCCATCCAACCTTCTCGTTCTTTGTCACCCCCTTTTCCTCTTTGTCCTCAATCTTTTTCAGCATCAGGGTCTTTTCCAATGAGCCCACTCTTTGCATCAGGTGGCCAAAGTATTGGAGCTTCAGCTTCAGCATCAGTGCCTCCAATGAATATTCAGGGTTGATTTACTTTAGGATGGACTGGTATGATCTCCTTGCTGTCCAAGGGACTCTCAAGAGTCTTCTCCAGCACCATGGTTTGAAAGCATCAGTTCTTCAGTGCTCAGCCTTGTTTATGGTCCAACTCTCATATCTGTACATGATTACTAAAAAAACATAGCTTTGATTATATGGGGTTTGTCTGCAAAGTCATGTCTCTGCTTTTTCACATTCTGTCTAGGTTTGTCATAGCGTTTCTTCCAAAAAGCAAGCTATTTCATGGCTACAGTCACCATCCGCAGTGACCTTGGAACCCTAGAAAGAAAATCTGTCTTTGCTTCTACTTTTTACCCATCTATTTGTCACGAAGTGGTAAGACTGGGTGCCATGATCTTAATTTTTTGAATGTTGAGTTTTAAGCCAGCTTTTTCACTCTCCTCTTTCACCTTCATCAAGAGGCTCTTTAGGTCCTCTTCATTTTCTGCCATTAAGGTGGTATCGTCTGCATGTCTAAGGTTGTTAATATTTCTCCTGGTCATCTTGATTCCAACTTGTGATTCATCTAGCCCAGCATTTCACATGATGTACTCTGCATATAGGTTAAACAAGCAGGCTGACAATGTACAGCATTTCCCAATTTTGAACCAGTCCATTGTTCCATATCCATTTCCGACTGTTGCTTCTTGTCCTGCATACAGGTTTCTCGGGGGACAGGCAAGGTGGTCTGGTATTCCCATTCCTTTAAGAATTTTCCACAGTTTGTTGTGATTGACACAATCAAAGCCCTTACCATAGTCAATGAAGCAGAAGTAAATTTTTTTTGGAATTTCCTTACTTTTTCTTAAATTAAATTTCACTAATGTTTATTATTATTTCTATTTTTTGTCTCCATATCATAGCCCCAAATGCACCATGGTCTTATTGAAAGTAGTGAATATTTAAACTTAATCTTTTTATCAAGAGCAGTGCCTAGCTAAAAAATGAATAACTAAAATAACTAGAAAACATTAAACAAATGTTTTTCTAGTGAATGAATGGTGATAAATAGCAGTTAATATCAGACACTACCAGTTTTAATGTCGTTATCTCATTAATGTTGTTTCATTCAGCCTCTGCTAAATACCTTGTAACAATTTCATCTTGAAGGATGTACCATGCATTCCATTACGATTTCATTCAGAAGAAATAATATACTGTAACAACTGAAGACATTAGTGAGCCCTGAGGAGAGGCACATTCATGCCGAAGCAGAGCTGTAATCGAACTGAAAGAAGAGAGTCCTAGTGCGTGTTCATTGTCTGAAAGTTTCCCGTGTAAGTAGAATTAGTACACTCTGAGCATGAATCCAAATGATGAAAGATTTCATTACACCAAGGAGCTATACCTCCAGGGCTAAAGATATAGACAGAAATTTGTGTGTTTATTTAATTTACTTGAAAGAGTTTTGATTTTAGACCCAAATTTGAAATTAAATGAATGTGAACAAATGTAAACATTTTTATCTCACATCATTGCCTAACTGCTCTTGCTAGAACTTCCTGTAAAATGCTGAAATGAAGTAGAAAGAGCAGACTTTTTTTTGATCCTGGGGGTATAAGAATTTTAGTGTTTCATAGTGAGTATGTTGTTAGCTCTGGGTTCTTCATTGTTGTTCAGTTGCTGAGTCGTGTCTGAGGCTAACTGATGCTTCTTGACCCGCATATAGGTTTCTCCTGCTTCTGTTAGGTCCCTATCATTTCTGTCTTTTATTGTGCCCAGCCTGCATGAAATACTCCCTTGATATCTCCCATTTTCTTGAAGAAATAAGTAATCTTACCCATGCTATTGTTTTCTTCTATTTCTTTGCATCGTTCATTTAAGAAGACCAGTTATGTCTAGCTGTTATGTAATGTCCAAATCTTCAAGTCTAGTCTAATTTCTCTGATTTTCTGCCTACTCGTCAATCTATTATTCAAAAAGAGGTACTGAAATATCCTAACATCATTGTTGAACTCTATATTCTGTCTTTAATTATCTTAGTATTTGCTTCATGTATTTTGGGGCTTTACTTTAGGCGAATGCACATTTATAACATTTATATTTCCTTGATGAATTGACCTTTTTATTACTATGTGATATCCTCTGTATTTTATAAGAAATTTTATCTTAGATTAAAGTTGAATATTAATTATAGACATCTGGCTTTATTTTGGTTCTTATTTTCATGAAACATCTTTCCTTTTCTTTTTAATTTCAACTTATATGGGCCTTTGAATTTGCAGTGGGCCTCTTGTAGACAGTATCTAGTTGGATCATATTTTTTCATTCATTCTTCCAATACTGACTCCTATTAGTACAACTTTATTTACATTTAATGTAGTAACTTTTATAGAATGATTTCTGGCACTTTGCTATTATTTTTCTATATTTTATATCTTTTTTGTTACCAAGTCCTCTATTATTGTCTTCTTTCATGATCTGTTGTTCAGTTACTCAGTCGTATCTGACACTTTGTGACCCCATGGACTGCAGCAGGCCAGGCTTCTCTGCTCTTCATCATTTCCCACAGCTTCATCAAACTCATGTCCATTGAGTCGGTGATGCCATCCAACCAATTCGTCCTCTGTCATTCCCTTCTCCTCCTGCCTTCAATCTTTCCCAGAATCAGGGTCTTTTCTAATGAGTTGGCTCTTTGCATCAGATGGCCAAAGTATTGGATCTTCAGCCTCAGCATCAGTCCTTCCAATGAATATTCAGGATTGATTTCTTTTAGGATTGACTAGTTTGATTTTCTTGGGGTCCAGGGGACTCTCAAGAGTCTTTGCCAACACCACAGTTCAAAAGCATAAATTCTTTAGCACTCATCCCTCTTTTTGTCCAACTCTCACATCCATACATGACCCCTGGAAAAAATCATAGCTTTGACTACAGGGACTTGTGTTGCCAAAGTAATGTTTCTCCTTTTTGATATGCTGTCTAGGTTGGTCATAGCTTTTCCTTCAAAGAGCAAGGGTCTTTTCATATCATGGCTACAGTCAACATTTGCAATGATTTTGGAGCCCAAGGAAATAAAGTCTTTCACTGTTTCCCCATCTATTTCCCATGAAGTGATGGGACCAGACGCCATGATCTTCATTTCTGGAATGTTGAGTTTTAAGCCAGCTTTTTCACTCTCCTCTTGCACTTTCATCAGGAGGCTCTTTAGTTCTTCTTTGCTCTCTGCAATAAGAGTGGTGTCATCTGCATATCTCAGGTTATTGATATTTCTCCTGGAAATCTTGATTCTAGTTTGTGCTTTATCCAGCCCAGTGTTTCTCATGATATACTCTGCATATAAGTTAAATATGCAGGGTGACAATATGCAGCCTTGACATACTCCTTTCCCAATTTGGAACCAATCTGTTGTTCCATGTCCAGTTCTAACTGCTGCTTCTTGACCTGCATACAGATTTCTCAGGAGGCAGGTCAGGTGGTCTGGTATTTCTGTCTCTTTCAGAATTTTCTATAGCTTGTTGTGATCCACACAGTCAATGTCTTTAGCATAGTCAATGAAGCAGAAGTAGATGTTTTCCTGGAATTTTCTTGCTTTTTCAATGATCCAACAGATGTTGGCAATTTGATCTTCAGTTCCTCTGCCTTTTCTAAATCCAGCTGAAACATCTGGATGTTCTCAGTTCACGTACTGCTGAACCCTGGCTTGGAGAATTTTGAGCATTTACTAGCATGTGAGATGAGTGCAATTGTGCAGTAGTTTGAACATTCTTTCACATGCCTTTCTTTGGGGCTGGAGCAAACACTGACCTTTTCCAGTCCTGTGGCTACTGCTGAGCTTTCCAAATTTGCTGGCATATCGATTGCAGCACTTTAACAGCATCATCTTTTAGAATTTGAAATAGCTCAGCTGGAATTCCATCACCTCCACTGGCTTTGTTCATAGTGATGCTTCTTAAGGCNCTAAATCCTGGGATGGAGACTCCACCAACAGATCAGGACATTAACAGTGAAAACTTCCATGAATTCACTTTCTACAGCCTACTAGGGCTGCCTAAAGAGCAGGCAGCAAAGCTATAACCCTGCCCTTTAACTCCAGTGACTGTCGGTCCCAGTCTGCCTGGGACAGCCCTGGTTTAACATCTGCTGTCCTGACATAAGTATTAACACCACCTACTTTCAGGTTAAAAGTGCTAAGTTTAGACAATGAATTATATGGCCATTCTACCCTTAACCTATTTTCCTTTAGGAATCTAATTCACAATTCCTACCTATTACCAAGAAACAGAAAGGAGACCTAAAAGAAAAGCCCTTATACCAGGTTGGGTTTTTTTTTTAAAGATAGGAAAAATGAATTTAATTAATCTAATGTGTTGTAGTTACTTATTTGGTCAATTATAGCTAATAAAATCCTCTTCTTAGGATTCTATCAATACCCTAAAACTCTAGTGAATCTATACCCTCAGATTTAATATCACAGGAAAAACTTCTAGTTATGCTGAAAAAAAACAAATTACCTATTTAAAATCTCTACCCATGTCTCTATTTTCATTTTAAAGGTAATTAATAGTGTGGAGAGGCCAGCTGCTTTTTAAAAAAAAAAATGAAGTATAGTTGACTCACACTTTTATGTTAGTTTCATGTGTAGAAGATAGTAATTTGATATTTTTATAGATAATATTCCCCAAAGTTATTATAAAATATTGGCCATATTCCTTGTTCTGTACATTACATCCTTGTAATTTACTCATTTTATTCTTAGCAGTTTTCAACCTCTTACTCCCCTTCACCTATTTTGAAAGTGAAAGTCACTCAGTCATGTCCGACTCTTCATGACCCCATGAACTATACAGTCCATGGAAATCTCCAGGCCAGAATACTGGAGTGAATAGCCTATCCTTTCTCCAGGGGATCTTCCCGTTCCAGGAATTGAACCGGGGTTTCCTGCATTGCTTCCCTGGTAGCTCAGACAGTAAAACATCTGCCTGAAATGTGGGAGACCCGGGTTCAATCCCTGGGTTGGAAAGATCCCCTGGAGAAGGAAATGGCAACCCACTCCAGTACTCTTGCCTGGAAAATCCCATGGATGGAGGAGCCTGGTAGACTACAGTCCATGTGGTCACAAAGAGTCAGACATTGACTGGGCGACTTGACTTTCCCTTTTCTCCTGCATTCCAGGCAGATTCTTTACCAACTGAGCTATGAGGGAAGCACCTATTTTACCCCTCCCCCATACCTCTTTCCTCTGGTAACCACTAGTTCGGTCTTTGTATCTATGAGTCTGTTTTGTTTTGCTTAGTTTTTAGATACCACATGTAAGTAAAAACATACAGTATTTGTTTTACTCTTATTTTTCTAAGCATAATATCCCCCAGGTCCATCCATGATGTTCCAAATGGCAAAATTTCATTCTTTTGTATGGTTGAGTAACATTCCATTGCATACATATGTAGTATGCATACATACTACAAATGCTTTATCAAAGGCCAGTTCTTTTTATTACAGTTGAGGATACTATTTGCCAAACTCTAAGGAAGCTAAATGGCTCCAATATGTTGTATCTCCAGATGGCAGTTTACCTCTGTTTTTTTGACGTGATATCATTCATTATCAAAGAAAAAACAGGTTTCAAATTGCAATTATTTCTTGAGACTATAACAAACATGGACTAGTAAGTATATCTTTCTTTTAAAATCTACCTAAAGCAATGAACCTACTTCCTCAGGGAATGAACTACCCAGACTCCTTATTATCTCCTTGTCATCCACCCTTTGGACAGGTCACTGGATAGGAAACAGTTAATAGTTGCTATCATTCCTTGGTAACAAATCTGATGGGATAAAGAGAATAAGATAACAGACCTATACTGTGTTACAACCGCTATTAGTCACATGATTATTGAGCTGTGTGGTAAGATTTTGAGGACTGAGTACCCCAATAACTCAATTTTTTCACCTGTTTCTTTTTAGCTTTTCTAATGCGGCTACTAAAAAGTTTTAAATTACATACATGCTGCATCATATTTCTATTGAATATACCCATAATAGACTGTTTTGATGTGTTTCCATAATAGTTTTCATAATAACAATAGCAGATATATTACTGAGATAGTTTTAAAGTCTTTGCAGTGGCACCGAAAGTTCCTAAGCAACAAAATTATCTGTAACAAGAACAGTCCTTGTTACTCTACATTAACAAGCAGTACACTCTTCTTAAAAGATTTCTAAAAGAGAAGAAAATGAAAACCAAAGCAAAACTTGTAATATTTCTTAATGCANTGCAGTGGCACCGAAAGTTCCTAAGCAACAAAATTATCTGTAACAAGAACAGTCCTTGTTACTCTACATTAACAAGCAGTACACTCTTCTTAAAAGATTTCTAAAAGAGAAGAAAATGAAAACCAAAGCAAAACTTGTAATATTTCTTAATGCAATACTCCTCACTTTTTTTTTCTTTTGGTTTTTCTTTCCCTCTTTTTAAAAATTGCTGGTTCAAGGAATATTTCTTAACTATTTGTCGAGGCACTGTGCAATCTCTGAAATATATCAAAGCAACCAACCATAGATTTAAGACCACAATAACAGCTTGGGAAATCTACCTCCATAGCAGAGTGCAATGCCAGATGAGGAAGCAGAACCTGGGCCGTGTACATAAACTAAATACAGCATATAGGAGGCAATCTGAGTTCAAACAAAAATAAGCTCCCCAACTTTCCTTTTTTTTAGTTTATGCTGCTGCTAAGTTGCTTCAGTCGTGTCTGACTCTGTGAGACCCCATGGACTGCACTCCACCAAGCTCCTCCGTCCCTGGGATTCTCCAGGCAAGAACACTAGAGTGGGTTGCCATTTCCTTCCCCAGTGCAGGAAAGTGAAAAGTGAAAGTGAAGTCACTCAGTCGTGCCCAATTCGTAGCGACCCCATGGACCACAGCCTACCAGGCTCCTCCGTCCCTGGGATTCTCCAGGCAAGAGTACTGGAGTGGGGTGCCACTGCCTTCTCCTTTTAGTTTATATTTTTACCTAATTTTGGTCATATCTCCAGATGTAGGCTGAAAAGCCCTAAACAGTTTCATTGTTGGGTTCAGAATTCCCTTTATAGTTCCAAATTTCAAATAGTGTAATTTCATGCTTCATAACCTACCATGAAGTGTTTACCAAACTTATAAATAAATGATAAAAAAAATCAGGCCCCGCCCAAGCCCCTATACACTGACAAGTCTTGATATCTCAGAGTTGGTATTAGAAGAACAAAATAAATTCTTTCTCCTGTATCCTGGCTTACCTTACACGGTAGCAATTATAACAAACTGGTATTAATTTCAGATGGCTCCTGAAATTACAATGATAAATATAGCATAAAAATCTCCAAAGTTACTAGTATAATCTCTGTCGGAGGCAATTTCAGGTACTTCAAACACTGAATCTTATTACATATCCTAGAATAAATAGGAGACCTAAAAATAATGGACTTTAGACTTATAGGACAGAGCTTCAATAAATATAATTCAAAATGATACATCTCTCTAGAGAAAGATTTATCCAATTTAAAAGGGAAGTAATATTTATACAGATAACAGGACATTTATGCCTCTGACACTTAAATTTAACTAAAAATCTACTGTACAAAAGTTTTGTGTTTTTTTAAACAACCACATAAAATTGAATTCTCCTAATATGTGATGTAATTGGAGCTTCTGCTCAAGTATTTTTTCCTTTAAATTCTGGCCATACACAAGCATTTTATGGAGGCTTCTAATTTTTGAAAAACTANTGGTTATCTGAGTCATTAAGGTCTTTTTTGTTCTCCTGTGTATTCTTGCCACCTGTTCTTAATATCTTCTTCTTTTAGCTTCATACTGTTTCTGTCCTTAAGTGTATTCATTTTTGGATGTAATTTTCCCTTGATATCTTTAATATTCTTGAAGAGATCTCTAGTTTTTCCCATTCTATTTTTTTCCCTCTATTTCTTTCCACTGATCATGTAGGAAGGCTTTCTTATCTCTACTTGCTATTCTTTGAAACTCTGCATTCAGATGGGTATATTTTTCCTTTAGTTCTGGTTTTTCATTTTTTCCTTTTCTCTTTCATCTTTCACTTCTCTTTTTTTCTCAGCTGTTTGTAAGGCCTTCTCAGACAACCACTTGGCCATTTTGCATCTATTTTTCTTGGGAATGGTTTTGATCACCGCCTCTTGTACAGTGTAACAAACCTCTGTACATAGTTCTTCAGGCACTCTATTAGATCTAATCTATTTGTTGCTTCCACTGAATAATCATAAGCCATTTGATTTAGGTCATACCTGAGTGGCCTAGTGGTTTTCCCTACTTAATTCAATTTAAGTCTGAATTTTGCAATAAGAAGGTCATATGAGTGACTATCAGCTCCCTGTCTTGTTTTTGCTGACTGTATAGAGCTTCTCCATTTTCAGCTGCAAAGGATATAATCAGTCTGATTTTGGTGTTGACCATCTGGTGATGTCCATGTGCATAGCCATCTCTTGTGTTCTTGGAAGAGGGTGTTTGCTATGAACAGTGTGTTCCTCTGGAAAAACCGTGTTAGCCCCTGCCTTGCTTCATTTTGTACTCCAAGGCCAAACTGGTTTGTTACTCTAGGTACCTCTTGACTTCCTACTTTTGCATTCTAGTCCCCTATGATGAAAAGGACTTTTTTTTTGGTTTTAGTTCTGAAGTTTTGTATGTCATCATAGAACTGTTCAGCTTCAGCTTGTTCGACAGTAATGGTTGGGGAGTAGACTTGGATTACTTTGATATTGAATGGTTTGCCTTGAAAGTGAACAGAGATAATTCTGTTGCTTTTTGATACTGCACCCAAGTACTGCATTTTTGGACTCATGTTGATTGTGAGGACTACTCCATTTCTTCTAACGGATTCTTGCCCACAATAGTAGGTATAATGGCCATCTGAATTAAATTCCCCCATTTCAGTCCATTTTAGTTCACTTAATCCTAAAATATCAGTGTTCACTCTTGCCACATCCTGTTTGACCACTTCCAGTTTACCTAGGTTCATGGACCTAACATTCCAGGTTCCTATGCAGTATTGTTCTTTATAGCATCAGACCTTACTTTCAGCACCAGACACATCCATAAGTGGCTGTTGTTTCCATTTGGTCAGCCTCTTCATTTCTTCTGGAGCTATTTCTCTGCTCTTCTCCAGTAGCAAGTTGGGCACCTACTGACCGGTGAAGTTCATCTTTCAGTGTGATATCTTTTTGTCTTTTCATGCTGTTCATGGGGTTATCAAGACAAGAATGCTGAAGTGGTTTGCCGTTCATTTCTCCAGTGGACTACATTTTGTCAGAACTCTTCACCATGATCTGTCCATCTTGGGTGGCCCTACACAACATGGTTCATAGTTTCATTGAGTTAGACGAGGCTGTGGTCCATGTGATCAGTTTGGTTTGTCTTCTGTGATTGTGGTTTTCATTCTGTCTGGCCTCTGATGAATAATGTATGCTTAAATTCTTTATTGAATTTGTTACAGAATTGCTTCTGCTGTTTATGGTTGGTGTTTTGGCCAGGAGGCATGTGGGATCTTAGCTCTCTGCATGTAGTCAGTCTGCCTGGCTCCTCTGTCCATGGGGATTTTCCAGGCAAGGATACTCTTGTGTGTTGTCATTCCTTACTCCAGGGAATCTTCTTGATCCAGAGATTGAACCTGTATCTCCTTCATTGGCAGGCAGATTCTTTACTACTTGAGCCACCTGGGAAACCCCTTTTTTATGATAAATATATCTTTTCTACTGTAGCAGTTTAATTTTTTGTTCTTTATTCTACCACGTACTTTTAAATGGTTTTCTTAGTATCTGACCTGGGGATTACAACTAACATTAATTTATAGCAATCAACTTAGTGATTAAACAGCAGACTNCCTTTTTTATGATAAATATATCTTTTCTACTGTAGCAGTTTAATTTTTTGTTCTTTATTCTACCACGTACTTTTAAATGGTTTTCTTAGTATCTGACCTGGGGATTACAACTAACATTAATTTATAGCAATCAACTTAGTGATTAAACAGCAGACTCAGTAGCAGTTTGGATTAATACCAAAAAGGTCTAATAGTATATAAAATCTTTGCTACTGTATAGCTGTATACCCCTCTTTATGCTTTTGTTTTTATAAATTGCATCTGTAGTAATTATCCATCAAAACTAGATTGATTATTATTGTTTTCTGAAGTTGTTTTTTAAATTGAACATGAAGCAAGAGATATTACAAACAAGAAATATGAAGACACTGACTTTTATATTTGCCCGTGTATTGACCTTCACAGTGTTCTTTATTTCTTTATGTGAGTTAGCATTACTGTCAAGTATGCTTTATTGAATAGCAGGGCAAGTATAGAGGCAATGAATTCTCTTAGTTCTGTTTTTCTGGGAATGGCTTAATTTCTCCTCTATTTTTGAAGGAGAGCTTCATCAATATAGAATTATAAATTGGCAGTTTTTTTTTCTCTCACCACTTGGAATATGTAATCCCACAGTATTTGGCCCTTGAATTCTGAGAAGCAATCATCTATTATCATGTGGAGGATCACATTTCCATTACTGCTTTCATAATACTCTCTTTGCCTACATCTTTCAACACTTTGATTATAACGTACCTCAGTGTAGATTTCTTTTTGTGTGTGCATGCTCAGTTGCTCAGTCATGTCCAGTTCTTTGAAACTGGCATCTCCTGCATCTCTTGCATTGGCAGACAGATTTTTTGCCACTGAGCCATCTGGGCAGACCATAGATCTCATATAGTTTATCCCATTGAATTCATTGAGCTTAAATGTGTACACTAATGTTCTTTTTTTTCAAGTTTGGGAAGATTTTTTATCATTAATTCTTCAAATATTCTTTCTTTCAAATATCCTTTCATTCCTTTTCTTTTGGGACTCTATTATGTATATACAAATACACTTGATAGTAGCAACCTGCTTTCCTAGGCTCTGTTCACTTTCGTTTACTCTTTTTCCTTTCTGTTTCTCAGATTGAATAATTTTCACATATAAAACTTCTTGTCTATTGATTGTTTCTTCTTCCTGCACAAACGTGTTACTTAGCTCCTCTACTCAATTTTTAAGCAAAGAGTAACTAAAGAGCCTCTTGATGAAGGTGAAAGTGGAGCATGAAAACACTAGCTTAAAACCAAACATTCAAAAAACTAAAATCATGACATTTGGTCCCATCACTTCATGGCAAACAGATAGGGAAACAATGGAAAACAGTGGCAGACTTTTTCTTGGGCTCCAAAATCACTGTGGATAGTGACTGCGGCCATGAAATTAAAAGAAAAGTTATGACAAACCTAAACAGCGTGTTAAAAAGCAGAGCCAACACTTTACTGACAAAGGGGCATACAGTCAATGCTACGGTTTCTCCAGTAGTTATGCATGGATGTGAGAGATGGACTGTAAGAAAGGCTGAGCATAGAAGAACTGATGCTTTTGAACTGTGGTTCTAGAGAAGACACTTGAGATCCTTGGACTGCAAGCAGATCCAACCAGTCCATCCTAAAGGAATCAGTCCTGAATATTCATTGAAAGGCCTGATGCTGACGCTGAAACTCCATACTTTGGCCATCTGATGCAAAGAGCGGACTCACTGGAAAAGACCCTGATGCTGGGAAAGATTGAAGGCAAGAGGAGAAGGGAAAGACAGAGGATGAGATGGTTTGGTGGCATCACTGACTCAATGGACATGAGTTGGAGAAAGTTCTGGGAGTTGATGAAGGACAGGGAAGCCTGCTGAGCTGAAGTCCATGGGGTCAGAAAGAATTGGACACAACTGAATGACTGAACAGCAACAATAAATAATAATTTTCAGTGCCAGAATTTCTACTTGATACCTTTTCATAATGATTATATCTTTATTAGTGCTAAGTACTTGGTGATACAATTTCTTTTAGTTTTTGAACATGGTCTCCTTTAGCCCTTTGAATATATTAAACATGAGTAAGTCCAACATCTGGGCTTCCACAGAAGTGGTTTCTATTACTTGCTTTTCCCCCTTTTGTATGAGTCATATTTTCTTACTTGTTTGCACATTTCATACTTTTAAACTGAAATCTGGAAATTTTGAATATTATAAACTGACAACTATGGGAAACAAAATTTCCTCATAACCAGGATATGTTTACGTCACTTTTTGTAGTCATCATTATACATTTATGTGCTGACTTTTCTGAACTCGTTTTGCAAATTTATATTCTTTGTTGTGTGGGGTGACTGAATTCTCTATTTTGTTAGTTTAGTAGTTAGTTGGTGATTGGGCAGAGACTACCTTAGCACCTAGAAACATAATATATCTTCTAATCTTTACAGATAGACTTTCTGTGTATGTCGGTTCACACCTTCAATACTCATCTAGGCAATTTACAGCTCTGCCTTAAACCTCATTTCCTACTTTTACAGAGCTTGAAGTTCATCCAGATGTCAGGACTTTCTTTAAAAAAAAAATTCTGAGCACCATACAGCCCTGGGAAAGTATAGGGACTTCTAGAGTCCCAGGAATATATCAGAATTTTCCATATTCTTATTCCCCCAAATATCTCATCCTTAGCCTTTCTTCCCAAGTTTTAGTCTACTGTTTTCCCTAATTGTACTCCATTGCCATAGACAGAAACAACAAATATAATTGGCTATAAATGTTTTAACAAATGCTCCCTGGGTAGCCACTTCAACATTGGGAGAGTTCTGAGTTAGGTAGGATGAAAGAAACCCCTTTGAGTTGTCCTGCATAAAGACACAAGGCAGGTGAAAACAAAGAACCAAAATTCTTTATAAATGAAATCCATCAACTCCTTCTGATACCAGCATCAGACTGTTGCAGTACCAGTGCAAACTGTTGTTCTCTTCGAGATCACCACTAACCAGGAGAGTTAGAGATGGGATCAAGGTAGGTTGTTGTTCTATTGTTTGGTTGCTAAGTCACGTCTGACTCTTTCTGACCCCATGAAGTGCAGCACACCAGGCTTCCCTATCTTTCACTATCTCCTGGAGTTTGGGAGGACTGATGCTGAAGCTGAAGCTCCAATACTTTGGCCACCTGATGTGAAGAACTGACTCAATGGAAAAGACCTCAATGCCGGGAAAGATTAAAGGCAGGAGGAGAAGGGGATAACAGAGGATGAGATGGTTAGATGGCATCACCGAGTCAATGGACATGAGTTTGAGCAAGCTCTGGGAGACGGCAAAGTATAGGGAAGCCTGGCATGCCTCATTCCATGGGGTCCCAAAGAGTTGGACATGATTGAGCAACTGGAAAACAACAACAACCTGGGGTTTGCTCAAACTCATATCCATTGAGTCAGTGATACCATCCAACCATCTCATCCTCTGTCACATCATCTTTAATTCCTGCCCTCAATCTCTCCCAGCATCAGGATCTTTTCCAGTGACATGGCTCTTTGCATCAGGTGGCCAAACTATTGGAGCTTCAGCTTCAGCATCAATCTTTCCAATGAATAGTTGGATTTAATTTCCTTGGGGTGCTAAGTTGCCTCAGTCATGTCCAACTCTTTGCAAACCCATGGACTGTAGCCCACCAGGCTCCTCTGTCCATGGGGTTCTCCAAACAAGAATACTGGAGTGGGTTGCCATTTCCTCCTTCAGCAGATCTTCCTGACCCAGGGATCAAACCCAAATCTCTTATGTCTCTTGCATTGGCAAGCAGGATATTTACCACTAGCACCACCTGGGAAGTCCCTTGATTTCCTTTAGGATTGAATAGTTTGATCTCCTTGCAGTCCAAGGGACTCTCAAGAAACTTCTCTAGCATCACAGCTCTAGAGCATCAATTCTTCAGTGCTGAGCCTTCCTTGTGGCCCAACTCTCACATCTGTACATGACTACAGGGAAAACAATAGCTTTGAGTCTATGGGCTCTTGTCAGCAAAGTGTTGTCTCTGCTTTTTAATATTATGTCTAGGTTTGTCATAGCTTCTCTTTTGAGGAGCAAGTATCTTTTGATTTGAGGAGCAAGTATCTTTTAAGTTTGTAACTGCAGTCACTGTCCAGAGTGACTTTGAAGCCCAAGAAAAATGAAATTTGTCACTGTTTCCAATTTCCCCCCCGTCTATTTGCCCTGACGTGATGGGACCAGATGCCATGGGCTTAGTTTTTGAATGTTGAGTTTTAAGCCAGCTTTTTCATTCTCCTCTTCCACCTTCATCAAGAGGCTCTTTAGTTCCTCTTCACTTTCTGCTATTAGAGTGGTATCATCTGCATACATGGGGTTATTAATATTTCTGCTGGCTATCTTGATTTCAGCTTGTGGGTCATTTGGTCCATCACTTTACATGATGTACTCTGCATATAAGTTAAATAAGCAAGGTGACAATATATGGCCTTGACGTACTCTTTTCCCAATTTTGAACCAGTTAGTTGTTCCATGTCTGTTTCTAACTGTTGCTTCTTATTCTGCATACAGGTTTCTCAGGAGACAGGTAAGGTGGTCTGGTATTCCCATCTCTTGAAGAATTTTCCATACTTTGCTGTGATCCACACAGTCAAAGGCTTTATTTAGCTTAGTCAATGAGGCAGAAGTAGATGTTTTTTTCCTCTGAATTCCCTTGCTTTTTCTATTATCAAAATGTTGGCAATTTGATCTCAGGCTTTTCTGCCTTTTCTGAATCCAACTTGAACATCTGGAAG
Source organism: Neotragus pygmaeus (assembly GCA_006410875.1). Taxonomy (NCBI): domain Eukaryota; kingdom Metazoa; phylum Chordata; class Mammalia; order Artiodactyla; family Bovidae; genus Neotragus; species Neotragus pygmaeus. The sequence goes on from SJYV01018325.1 coordinate 584,090, forward strand.
TTCTCAGTTCATGTACTGTTGAAGCCTAGCTTGAAGGATTTTGAGCATTACCTTGCTAGCATGTGAGACGAGCACAACTGTATGGTAGTTTGCACATTCCTTGGCATTGCCTTTCTTTGAAATTGGAATGAAAACTGACCCTTTCCAGTCCTGTGGTCACTGCTGATTTTTCTAAATTTTCTGGCATTTTGAGTGCAGCACTTTCACAGCATCATCTTCTAGGATTTTAAAGAACTCAGCTGGAATTCCATCACCTCCACTAAGTTTGTTCCTAGTAATGCTTCCTAAGGCCCACTTGACTTCACACTCCAGGATGTCTGGCTCTAGGTGAGTGATCGCACCACTGTGGTTATTTGCATCATTAAGGCCATTTCTGTACAGTTCTTCTGCGTATTCTCACCATTTCTTCTTAACCTCTTCTGCTCTGTTAGGTCCTTGCAGTTTCTGTCCCTTATTGTGCCCATCTTTGCATGAAATATTCCCTTGGTATCTGCAACTTCCTTGAAGAGATCTCTATTCTTTCCCATTCTATTGTTTTCCACTATTTATTTTCATTTTTCACTTAAGACTTTCTTATCTCTACTTTCTATTCTCTGGAACTCTGCATTCTGTTGGATATATCTTTTTCTTACCAAGATTCTTTTCTTTTAAACATAGTTTTACCCTGACTGTAAAGGTATTTTGACTAATTTTTAGAGCTCTGAAAAAGTTTATTCCAACCACTTTTTGCCAGATTCTCATTGCCTTTATTGAGGGATAGAGTTTCAGAGATCTTTCCTATTTTTACTGAAATCACTCTTTAATAATGTTTTATAGTTTTATTTCTTATTCATACACTAAATACCAAAGGAAGAGTTTCTCCTCTTGGGATAACTGTGGAGAAATTCCAAAGAAAAACAACTGCAAAAATAATTTTAAGCAAAGAACTTGAAAGGAGTAAGCCAGAGTTTTTTGTTTTTGTTTTCAAATTTTTTTCCATTCCACACATAAAAACAGGCAGATAGGATTAAAGAGTAAAATTTTGCCATAATAAAAAATAGATATACTCTCCAATTTTAGACAACTTAATTTACAAATGCAATAAACATCACAGAATTACTATACTTATTGTTCCTGATGCTCCTTTCTCTTATCATTCAAATAATGATTTAAAAATTAATGAATGAAAACTAAAGGTCTCATTGTTGATTCAAAATTCCATGCCATGCCTTTTTGCATGTACCTTGCCCAGACCCAAAGACTGTAGTCAAAGTGGAAGCAATGTAAAAACAATGTATGTAATGAAATGCTATGAGAAGATGGAAAACTGTGGAGCATGCAGATTGCTAAAAACAATCTAGAAAACTTTCACCTTTGCCAGTCCGATGGCACCCAACTCCAGTGCTCTTGTCTGGAAAATCTCATGGACGGAGGAGCCTGGTTGGCAGCAGTCCATGGCGTCACTAAGAGTCGGACACGACTGAGCGACTTCACTTTCACGTTTCACTTTCATGCATTGGAGAAGGAAATGGCAACCCACTCCAATGTTCTTAATCCCAGGGACAGAGAAGCCTGGTGGGCTGCCGTCTATGGGGTCTCACAGAGTTGGACACGACTGATGTGACTTAGCAGCTCCCTTAATACTTCACTCATGATTTGTTTTCCTCTCCCATTAATCAGACTGATCTGTTATTAGTCACTATTGTTCTCAGTTTAGTTCAGTTCAGTTCAGTCACTCAGTTGTGTCTGACTATTTATGACCCAATAAATTGCAGCACGCCAGGCCTCCCTGTCCATCACCAACTCCTGGAGTTCACCCAAGCTTATGTCCATCGAGTTGGTGATGCCATCAAGCCATCTCATTCTCTGTCATCCCCTTCTCCTCCTGCTCCCAATCCCTCCTAGCATCGGGGTCTTTTCCAATGAGTCAACTCTTCGCATGAGGTGGCCAAAGTACTGGAGTTTCAGCTTCAGCATAAGTCCTTCCAATGAACACCCAGGACTGATCTCCTTTAGGATGGACTGGTTGGCTCTCCTTGCAGTCCAAGGGACTCTCAAGAGTCTTCTCCAACACCACAGTTCAAAAGCATCAATTCTTCGGTGCTCAGGCTTCTTCATAGTCCACCTCTCACATCCATACATGACCACAGGAAAAACCATAGCCTTGACTAGACGGACCTTAGTCGGCAAAGTAATGTCTCTGCTTTTGAATATGCTATCTATGTTGGTCATAACTTTCCTTCCAAGTAGTAAGCGACTTTTAATTTCATTGCTGCAGTCACCGTCTGCAGTGATCTTGGAGCCCCCCCCCAAATAAAGTCTGACACTGTTTCTGAGAATTAATTTAGAGATCAACCTGGTTTGGCTGAGGCTGTTAGCAGCCATTTTCCAAGAGCTTTAAGATGTCAGTTAACATGTTTAGTTGAACAATATGACATACAGTTATAATAGGATTTTTGAACACAGCTTGTCATTGGGAAAAGTAATATTTTTATTTGTATGTGTTAAGTGGTTCTCTATGGATTACGCTGAGAAGTTCTTTAAAAATGTTTATTAAACATTTAAAGGAAATTTAAACAGGAAATTTAAAATTTATAAATTGTGTAGGAATAGAGTACTCATATAACATATTTACAAGTGAATTTTGGAATCTAGATTATTCATAAGTTATGGAGCCCTCATAAATCAGAAGTCTCTTCGGTATGACCACAGATTTGTTCTTATTGCAGTCACAGGAGCAACCAGTTCTGCTTTAGCTCAAAGTTGTTTCATGCATACTTATGTCTTGACAGCATTTCAGACACTCCACGAAGGCCTCTGTTTATATAGCTGCTGGAGTGGGGAAACTCACTCAAGTGTAAACCAGAAGTGCTCTGAAGGACAGCTCTTTTACTCATGATAGACACGAGTACACGGATGGAGTCTTCCTCCTTTATATTCTACAGACAGTCCTAAAATTTACTTCATAAAGTTCTTCAAGAGGTCTTATGTGATGGAATAACCAGTTGGAACAGCCAGTTCAGGGAGACATCTTGAACTGACTTTTCCCTTCTTCTTCACTCTCNCGGATGGAGTCTTCCTCCTTTATATTCTACAGACAGTCCTAAAATTTACTTCATAAAGTTCTTCAAGAGGTCTTATGTGATGGAATAACCAGTTGGAACAGCCAGTTCAGGGAGACATCTTGAACTGACTTTTCCCTTCTTCTTCACTCCCTCATCTCTCACTTCTACCTCCAGAACACATTTTCCAATAAAGCACTTCCACTTTATATCAAAGAATTATATTGGTATAGATTAGAATTTTAAAATAAGATGTAAACAAACAAATTATAAATTTAAAAATTACATGCCTTTGCTTAACTCAGTATATATGAACAATAAATCAGAGACACATACATGGGCACACAACGATCCCTTTTACTTCATCTGATCAAATAATTTTAATTCAGGAACATGGTGTCGCAACTCAAGTATGTAATTCTTGGTCCAGTGTTGTTCACTGGATAACAAAAAAGAAAAGTTTCTCTCTGCAAAGTATAGTATTAGCTGCGGTATTCAACAGGTTAAACTTTTTTGGATGAAGATTGGAACAAATTAGTTCTCAACCCTAGAGGCACAGAGTACATGATGCTACTTTTAAATCTTTCCTGATAAGAAGATAAACAGTATGTGACTTTCAAGTGTCAGAACAAGCTATCATGAAACAATTGTGAACAAAATTCCATCAATGTACCCAGAGCTGAAAGCTTTGCTTAGTATGTCAAGTAGAATATGATGCAGGCTCATTCTGATAGGCACTATCACATTTTATTCACACAGCACCACATGTTCACACTGACATCCAAAACCCATGCACTTTAGCACTTTGGCCGGCTCCCTTGAAGATCACACATGCGTCACTCGTAGACTGAGTGCTCCATATGCAGCTTTTAGGAATCCAAAGCAACAACTATCCAAACTGCCTCCCATGCAATGAAAGCTCTGTCACTTTGTATCATCACTGGTCCTACTTTGGCTAAGCTTAGACACTTTGCTTTTTGCTGCTGGAGAATCTTAAGAAAGCTACTGAGTGACAGCTATGGTATCAGCAGATATCACTTGGCATTCCTAATTCATATAAATCATGCTTCAGTCTTGAATTTTAAATGCTGATTTCCTATAGGGTGGGTTTTTTTTTTTTTCTTCCTGGTATAATTCACTCTGAATGGCAAACAGTAGACTTAAGTTCCTGAAGGAGAAAATAATCAGAAAGCGTATATGTCCCTGGTAATATAATCAGGGCTGGTCAAATAGGATGGCAAAAGACATGACTATCTTCACGGTCTGTTGTCTCAAGAACTCGTAAAGCTTCGAAGTAACTCGCTCAGAGCAAAATGAGTGTCTGAATTTTCATCATTATTTGTTTGCATAGCAATTATATGGAGGCAGAACACTTGTTGTTTGAGTGATGGAGGTGACACTTGATTGTGTGTGACTCTGATAGATGGCATGATGTTTTTTACCCTTGTTTCCACTACCTGTAAACTTTGAGCCTTAATACTAACACCTGCATGATCACTTTGCCTGGCTGTTTATGGAAATAAATTAAAAAAATAAAGGCAAAATGATATTTCAAGCTATAAAATATATGCAAAATAATTTTATTCTTATTATAATTAGTAAGTTGTCTTATATTAGCATAAATTTGTACAATATCAGTTATTCACATCTTTATGTGAACTTGAAGGACCTAAAGGTATATTTCAATAGGATATGTATACAGCCCAGGGCTTCTGAGACAAGTTGGTGGGGAGGGTGTTAAATAAAAGTGAAAAAGATCCAGAAAAAAGCCTGAAATTCTGAAAATAAATTTGACTATTTTTTAATCAGGCTAAGATTAGCTTTGGATAAAAATAATTTGTACTGTCTTTCCCTCATCTGAAAGGATAGTGGTCGGTACACTAAGTGGACTGACGATCAGTGTTTGCATGCGCTAAGTCACTTCAGTCTTGTCTGACTCTTTGCGACCCTGTAGCCTGTAGCCCACAGAGATTCTTTTTCCATGGGATTCTCCAAGCAAGAATATTGGTGTGGGTTGTCATTTCCTCCTCCAGGGGATCTTCCCAACCCAGGGGTCAAACCCATGTCTGTTGGCATGTCCTGCTTTGCCAGTGGATTCTTCACCTATTGAGCCACCTGGGAAAACTTAAAACAGACATGGATTTCACCCAAAGAATACTTCTGCATCTTAAAGATATTTTGTTCACTGTATTCATGAAGGATTGTGCTGGTAACCTTAAATGAATGAAAAATAGAGACTTCCCTGGTCTATCTACTACTCCAATAAAATGTACTCAGCCTCTTTTCTATGGACTGGCATAACACTGTCTCTTGTGACAGTCATCAAATTTTGATTGCATTATTTTATTCAATTTTTTTCCATTGCTTTCACACCATTTAAATTTCAAGATATCTGAGAACAGAAACAATATTGTCATAAACTCATGTGTATATTGTCTATAGGCATTTTAGCACAATTCCCTTTAACAGTTGATGATTAATGAAGAAAGAAAGGAATAAATAAAAAATATAGACAATAATATTGTCGTACAATATTCTGAATGGCAAAATCTTTTCTGGTAAATTGAAGCCATGTATATTGGTGATTTGAGTGAAAGATTGAAAATAAGTCTGTAGACAGGTCAGTTTGTTAAATTTTTTTTGAAAAGTGTTTCCTAGTGAAGTAAGCCAGAAAGAAAAACGCCAATACAGTATACTGACACATATATATGGAATTTAGAAAGATAGTAATGATGACCCTGTATGTGAGACAACAAAAGAGACACAGACATATAGAACGGACTTTTGGCCTCTGAGGGAGAGGGAGAGGGTAGGATGACTTGGGAGAATGGCATTGAAGCATGTATACTATCATGTAAGAAACGAGGCACCGGTCTATGTTAGATGCAGGATGCAGGATGCTTGGGGCTGGTGCACGGATATGATCCAGAGAGACGTTGTGGGGTGGGAGGTGGGAGGAGGATTCAGGATTGAGAGCTCGTGTACACCTGTGGTGGATTCATGTCAATGTATGGCAAAGCCAATAGAGTATTGTAAAGTAAAATAAAGTTAAAAAAATATATATATATAAATATATATATTAAAAAAAAGGATAAAAAATTTGACAGACTTGATTCCAAACATTAATAAGTCTAAATATAAAGCCATGCTGTACAAATTAGAAAAGTCCTAGGAGACTTCCTATTTTTTAAATAAAAAAAGGAATGAAGTATGAAATTTTATATTAAACTAAGAAAAATAATCTGGAATTTCTGATACATAAAGGATTAACATATGTTATGGTTTTTCTTACAAAGAGAAGGCATTGGTCCAGTAAATACACTTGTTTTTTTAGTGGATCTCTCCACAGAAGAAAAGATTGTGACTTAGGTAAAGGAAAGAAGAAAAACTTAGATAGCAAAAAATGTAATATTTCCACTTGGGGAAGACAACCTGTAGTGAATCCATTAGTCTATGGATGAAATTTCTATGAGAAAGCTGTTTTGCAGAAATAGAGAAGCCACATACAGTGTTCAGCACAATGGTACTACTAGTTGGGGAGCCTGTGTATAAGAGTGAAGTACACAAAGGCCTGCTGTGTAATTAAAGAGAGATGTTAGAAACACTGAGAAACCCCGTACTGTGTCTATGCTACTGCTGCTGATGCTAAGTTGCTTCAGTCGTGTCCGACCCCATAGACGGCAGCCCACCAGGCTCCCCCGTCCCTGGGATCCTCCAGGCAAGAACACTGGAGTGGGTGGCCACTTCTTCTCCAATGCATGAAAGTGAAAAGTGAAAGTGAAGTCACTCAGTTGTGTCCGACTCCTAGGGACCCCATGGACTGCAGCCCACCAGGCTCCTGCGTCCATTGGATTGTCCAGGCAAGAGCACTGGAGTGGGGTGCCATGAACACAAATAATTTCAGGGAGATGTGATGAAGTTATACAACCGACCACCAGGTTTTCAAATAAATAAAAGGGAACTGTTAATCACTAGAGGTAGATGACATATTTTTATTTTCAGACTAAAAGTTCTGATCCATTATTGACTGTTGCTTGGTCTGTTTTTTTACTACTACCATGTATTATTTTCTTTCCAAAAATCATGAGTTTGGGAACAATAATGTTATTCCAAGGGAAAGATATGGAAATGATCTTGCAGGATAAAGTATCTTTAAGACAATTCCGTCAAAAACATGTCATTAAAATGTAGAGCTTCTTGGTCAAAGTACGTTGCAAAAGAAAGCTCTGAGGTACTAACCCAACCTGTGGCCACCTGGTAATCAGTGTCTTCAGTTCAGTTTCCTTTTTGTCCTCTTCTTTACAAAGAGTCGATGGAATTCATGTTATGGACTTCCTATAGACTTTATGGAAGAAGTCAAATTATTATATTTTAGTCAATTATTATGTTATTATACACTCCAGTCAATTATTATATTTTTTTACTTCCTAGTGAGTTTTTAAAAAGCTACTGAACATGGATTTCTTTCCTTTTTCATATGTTCTTTAAAAGCTATAGTTCTGAACTGTCATTGTACATCAAAATCATCAGGCGAACTTTCAGAAAACAAGGCGCACATTCTCTATTACACTCATCTCCTGAGCCTCTGACTCAGTTGTTCTGAGAGGCATCTAGAAATGCTATTTTCAAGACTCCCCACCATCCAGTACCACGATTCTGTATCCAACCAAATTTGAGAACCACTTCTTCTGAGCCCATGATTATCTGGGCATTTAACATGTATTTAATTGGCCAGTTAGGATCCAGCTATGTTGAGACTGAGTTATCTCTTGCACTGATAGCATGTAGAAAAATGTTGTTTTATTGCTCAGACTCATCTTAGTTTTTATTTCCTGGAGTATAAGAGTAAATATATGTGAATTGGAATTCTCCCACTTACTAGAGAACTGGAACTATCAAGAGATTATTCATTGAGATGCAAAAACATCCAAACGCAAGAGGGGTCAGAGAACACTCTGAAGACCAAAAGTACTGGAGGACTCAAAGAATGAAATGATGAGGAGATCATACATGAATTCCAGTCTTAAAGATCCATAGGCTTTAAGATCCAATTGGCTTTGCAGGGCAGATGAGCCCAAGGCAAGTAGATAAAGTCTGTGGAATACCATCATGTACATCCTAAGTTGTTTCAGCAGCATCAGACACTTTGAGACCCCATGTACTGCAGCATGCTGGGCCTCCCTGTCCATCACCAGCTCCCAGAGTTTACTCAAACTCATGTCCATTGAGTCGGTAATACAATCCAACCATCTCATCCTTTGTCATGCCCTTCTCCTCCTACCTTCAATCTTTCCCAGCATCAGGGTCTTTTCAAATGAGTCAGTTCTTAGCATCAGATGGCCAAAGTATTGGAGTTTCAGCTTCAGCATCAGTCCTTCCAATGAACACCCAGGACTGATCTGCTTTAGGATGCACTTGTTGGATCTCAGAGTCTTGACCAACACCACAGTTCAAAAACGTCAATTCTTAGGCACTCAACTTTCTTTATAGTTCAACTCTCACATCCATACATGACTACTGGAAAAACCATAGCTTTGACTAGATGGACATTTGTCGGCGAAGTAATGTCCTGCTTTTTAATATGCTGTCTATTTTGGCCACAACTTTTCTTCCAAGGAGCAAACGTCTTTTAATTTCATGGCTGCAGTCACCATCTGCAGTGATTTTGGAGCCCCCCAAATAAAGTCTGACACTGTTTCCATTGTTTCCCCATCTGTTTGCCATGAAGTGATGGGACCAGATGCCATGATCTTAGTTTTCTGAATGTTGAGTTTTAAGCCAAATTGTTCACTCTTCTTTTCCACTTTCATCAAGAGGCTCTTTACTTCTTTTTCACTTTCTGCCATAAGGGTGGTGTCATCTGTATAAATAGCTCATCTGGAATGCCATCACCTCCACTAGCTTTGTTCTTGTGATACTTCCTAAGGCCCACTTGACTTCTCATTCTAAGATGTCTGGTTCTAGGTGAGTATTTGGGTCTTAAAGATCTTTTTTTTTTTTTGGTAGGTCTTTTTTGTGTAGTTCTTGCTATCTCTTTTTAATATCTTCTGTTTCTGTTAGGTCCATACCATGTCTGTCCTTTATTGTGTCTATCTTAGAGAGGAGCTACTCCATGTTCAAGTTCAGAAGGGGTAGCTGTGAGGAGATATCCCTCATCCAAGGTAAGGAGTAGTAACTGTGCTTTGCTATAGTGAAGAGATACCCCACCTCCAAGGTAAGAGAAACCCAAGTAAGATGGTAGGTGTTGTGAGAGGGCATCAGAGGGAGAAACACTGAAACCATAGTCACAGGAAACTACTCAATCTGATCACATGGACCACAGCCTTGTCTAACTCAATGAAATTAAGCAATGCCCTGTGGGGTCACCCACTAAAATGGCCTGGAATGGGTGAACTTAACTCAGATGATCATTATATCTACTACTGTGGGCAGGAATCCCTTAGAAGAAATGAAGTAGTCATCATGGTCAACAAAAGACTNCTCTTTGCGACCCCATGGACTGCATGCAACCAGGCTCCTGTGTCCATGGGGATTGTCCAGGAAAGAATACTGGAGTGGGAACTGAGAGTTAACTGAAGCAATCACCTTTTATATCTTTAATTTGTTCCAGGGGCAAAGTCACAGATTTGAGAGCATCGAGTCACAGAATTAAGAAATTGCATTTTTATACATTTCACAGATATGAATTAACATACAATATTTGTTTTTCTCTTTCTGACTTACTTCACTCTGTATAGCATAGACTAGGTCTGTTACATGTACAAACAACCCAACTTCATTCCATTTTATGGCTGAGTACAGATGAACCTGTTTGCAGAGCAGGAATAGAGATGCAGACACAGAGGACAGACGTGGACATGGGAGAAGGGGGACGGGGAGGGGAGGATGAGCAGGGAGAGTGGCCTTGACACATACACAGTAGTGTTTGTGTGAAATAGACAGCTGGTGGGAAGCGGCTGTGTAACACAGGGAGGTCGGCTCGGTGCTCTGTGAAGACCTGGAAGGATGGGGTCGTAAGGGGTGGAGGGAAGGTTCAAGAGGGAGCAGGTGTATGTATACAGCAGAAACTGGTACAACATTGTAAAGCAATTATACCCCAATAAGAAACAAGAATTTTCATAAAAGCCCAGGTACTATACTTCTTAAGACTACTTTATGTCCTTTTCATCTTCCACTAATTAAAAGATAATGGGTCTTTTAATTTAAGGGCATTCTCAATCTACTGATTTAAGATATTGACACAAATTAATTAACTAATTACCTGTTATCACTGGTGAAACCAGTGATGGATATGGATATGTTTACACCAGCAAAATATGCGCTGCTAATTAAATTGGACAACACACTCATAGGACATAACTTACATTCCCTCCCTCCACATTGTTTAAAATGCATTGTTTTTCAAAGCTAACACTGATTTCCAAGGTTCAACATAAACCTCCAGGGTTTCTGTTGACAACAACAGAAAATCTGCCACCAATTTTACCCCTGTAAAGATGGCTACTTGCAACCACAGTAACCATGTATAAGAGGTCAGGAAACACCTGGGGTGAAGTATTGGCTGATAACGTGGACCCTCAGTGCCTACGCCTCCTTCAGTGCACTGCATCTAGATAGTCTGATTTAACAACAATGAAAGCAACAGTTTAGTGGAAGTCACAAAAACTCTGTCAACTACATTATTCCCGCCGCCCCCACAAAGTAGAAAATATGTCTGGCAGCTTTGCTGACAGTTCAATAATGCACTTCATTTTGCTACTATTCTCAGTGACTTTCTCAGTTTCTTGTTTAATAAATTAGTGCCAAAGTAAAACTTGGAGGTGAACAGCTTTTAATTGAGACTTTGTGATGCTAAATATCTGGGAATTTGGAAAATGTAGAATTATACGTAATTTGAGGGGTTTATTTTGTTTGACTATTTGGCACTGAGTATTGTAACAGCTTTCTGATGGGAAGACATCTAAAGGGTTCTCTTTGTGGGTTTTCTACAAGACTTGGGGAGTATTTGGGGGACATTTTGGCAAAGTATCTGCCAAAGGTTTTTATTTCTCCCAACTGGTCTTAAATTATATAATTCTCTAGCTAAGAACTGATGTTGTTGGGACTCAAAATTAATAACGTATCACTAACTTGTAAATCAGCAAACTTGGCTGTTTTGATTGTTTCGTGAGATTTAGTTTTTACTTGTTGAAAGAGGTGGTCATCCAACCAGCGGGTAGAGGCCCTCATACACAGCTGTCTCATGTAATACTCACAGTCTTATTCATGAGGGTAGGTGCCCTAGCCCCCTTTTGAATGCTCTTACTTCTCGAAAAACAAAAGGGTATAAGAAGAAGAGGTGTTCGACACATGGATATTCAGTGTGAAGGGTATTCATGGACACAGTCTTGATGAAAGGGCCACACTGCTCCACTAGTAACGTTTCCTCGGGTTGTGTTCTCACAATTAAAGGCAAGGAGAGCAAAAAGCAGCTGCCTTACCTGGCGTTTCCTCCCCGTATTACAGTGCGCTGAAGCTACCATGTGTCCAAATCCAAGAAGCTACTGTCTGAGGGACAAAGATGTGATATTACAAATTAAATTCAGTGTTAATTAATTTCTGTGTGTGTGTGTGTGTGTGTGTGTGTGTGTGTGTGTGTGAAATTGATAAGAAAAAATTGTGAAAATACACGCAAGCACCTGTGAAGAGTTTTTTGAATAAAAAGTAGAATACCAGGGCGTGTTAAATGGTAGCGTGCATCTTCCCCAAATGGTCGCAACCATCTCTCATCTGTGCTCCCCTTCCTGGGTAATCGTGCCCTTCCTCTAAAGGAGAGGTAGATCTGAGCTGCCTTCTTTTGATACCTGAGTGAGCTCCTGACTGTGGCAGAATTGACCACTTTCAAGACTGGATTTAAAAGAGCGTATAGCTTCCAGCTTCAGCCTAGTTGATGGGGCCTTGCAGCGCAGGCTCTCTGCTGTGAGGAGGTCAGGTACGGAAGTGGCTCTTGGCGAGAACAAGGCGAGCACGTGGCCTTCCGAGCTGAGGTTCTTCCAGCCCTTGGCTGTCGCTTCCTCTCACCCCGGCTGACCCTGCCTGAAGCAGGGATAAGCTCTCCCTGGTGGGCCTGCCTGAACTGCTAATTTCCAACTGGGAAAATTTGTTCCACAGCAACAGGAAACTGGAACAAGTGTCTTCATTTTGCAAACGATGCCGTGGAAGTTCATGATCAGTGGAGGACGGGGACTCATGACACAGAACTCATAAATTGTAGGGCTCGACCCCCAGTTCTGTCCACTTCCTAGAGTATTAAACACGTTCCTGAATAACGGTGTGATGGAATTGAAAGATGGCCTTCATTGGTAATTATTTTCTCTCAGATCCACCTGCGGACACTTAACACTTAGGTTTCTATTGGGAAATTTCATGAGTAATAAGACATTTCCATGGCTTTTAGAATAATATAAAAAAGATGTTTTTGGACCACCACTGAAATGAACCAATCTCTCTTTTCATGTTTCAAATCATTCACGTATTCATCTGGCTTAGATTCTTTTGCCCTCATTTCCTAAGACGTCTACTTGAACTATGGCATCATTGAATTAAAAAAAAAAAATGCTGAAGACCTGATTAACCATGCTGGTATTAGAAAGAAAAGTAGACATAGAAAAGGAACTACTTAGCATCTCATTTGTAGTTTCCTCATACACACTGATTCCACTTATATTTGATTTCTTTTCTAATAGTGTTGAAATTGCAAAATGTAACCTTGCTGAACATGTACTGCTGTGCCTTGTTCTTTGTCTATAATTACAGATATAATTACAGGAGAACAAGGAGTGCTCCTGAAGTGTTTCCCACAGGACTTAAAGACTGAAGTGTAAATGTCATCTCAGAACTTACAAAGGCAAGAATTCCACTCTCTGCACCTCCTCTCACCCCTCTGCCGGATTGTTTGTAGGCATTACATTCAGAAACAAAGTAACTTCTTAAAAAGTTATTTATTGCACATCTTCATTTTCTTCCTGGATGTCAGCTAATGATTAGTACCAATTTGATGTATGCAATTATAGTGAAAACAAGAATATAATCAAAAACTTCATCAGACTGCAAGTAAAAAGCAGGTGAAAGCAGGTGATGAAAACTTTTCAGTTACCAAATTAAGGTATAAATACTAGATGGTGTCTCTTATAACTGCTGGCTGTGTCTCTTCTGGAACACTGAAAAACTCTCTTTCCATTGCTCCAGACCTTTTCCTAAAGACACTTGATCCAAAAGATAGTTTGGAAATTCTGATTTACTTTGGGATACTAGGGTGAAAATCGTTGGTAAGTTTAGTAGCATAACTAGCAGTAAAGTTGGATAATATAAGCAGTACAAACAAACATTTTACTTGAACTAACTTCTATTAAGTATGGCAGCTTGACACAATTTTAGAAACCCTTCTACAAAACACTAAGCGCAATTATTTGTCTTCTCTGAAAGCTACTTTGAGCTGGGTACTTAAGATGCGGATTCAGTGAGAAAGGGGGAAAAAAAGTTGTTACAGGGTATCAACTATTTCTAAGGTGTTTGATAGATATTTCTTCATTTAATTCACAAGAAATCCCAGTGATATAGATTTTTCTCGCCCACTTGGAGCCACGAAAACTGGATTTCAACGTTAAATAACTAAATCAATTCCACCTGCTATACTATAATGTAGCAAAGGCCAGATTCAGACTCTCTAGTGTCAAGGTCCAAGCTCTTGCCACCAGCCACGTCTGTCTAAATAAACAGGTACATGGGAGCAGTTTGTCAGGTCAAAGCATCTTTCATACCCTNATTCCACCTGCTATACTATAATGTAGCAAAGGCCAGATTCAGACTCTCTAGTGTCAAGGTCCAAGCTCTTGCCACCAGCCACGTCTGTCTAAATAAACAGGTACATGGGAGCAGTTTGTCAGGTCAAAGCATCTTTCATACCCTGTCACAACCATTTGATCAGTTATGTGGCACTCTCTGAGCATTTGATTTCCATTCTCTAAAATGGAAATAATTTCTTTTACAGATTTGGAGATTATACACCATTCTCGCTGTGTGCTCAATAAATTACATCTATTATTATTTCATGATATGAAGAATATAACTTTTCAGTCTGCGCCCAGTAACTTGTGGGAGGCAAAGAAGAAAACCCAAGTTATTTATGTTTTAGTCACCATGGTGCTGTAGAAGTTTTCCTAAAACAATACCAATTTTTTTAAGATTGACTCATTTAAAAAATTTTTTCCTTCAAAACACCTGACAAACACGAGTCATTTCATTTATCCTTTGTCTTCTTATTAGTTTTCATTGGCCTCCTTGTCAAGTTGCCTTAAATAATTTATCAATTATGCCTGGGCAGCCCTACTTGGCTGGCAGAGCTAAGCTAAAACAAAGAAAAGGAACAGATGTCGAAACTGCATTTGTTTTCTCTTTTTTGCCAAATGTCAGGCAAAGAATGGCACCATTCAGCTCGCCTGCCTGTTTTACTGAGGAGTAGTCCAAAATGGTTTAGCCAACATCTGCTTTTGTAAGGACCTGCCAGCATTGGCCACATCTGTCCGGATATCATCTCATGCACACAGATAGCTGTAGGACTGAAAGNGTCCCTAGTGGGGTGTCATAAGGGAATTAGCATTAAAAAATCACTTGTAGGGATTTCCCCCCCACCCCAAAACACATACTGCAACCCACTGGAGCATTCTGGCCTACTCATAGGAGTAGTGGATACACGCATGCAACTGGTGGACAGAGTGAGTAGACAAAGATATTGAGAAGAAAACAATCAAAGAAGAAGAAGCCCTTTACCCCTTTCAATTCACTCATCTGAAACAGACAGTTCCTCATAGTTCATGAATTTTTTATTTAATAAAAATATGATTGGTTTATAACATTACATTAGTTTCATATACAAAGCAGAGCGATTCAATATTTTAGGGGGCTTCCCTGGTGGCTCAGAGGGTAAAGTGTCTGCCCTCAGTGCGGGAGACCTGGGTTCAATCCCTACGTTAGGAAGATCCCCTGGAGAAGGAAATGGCAACCCACTCCAGTACTCTTGCTTGGAAAATTCCATGGACAGAGGAGCCTGGTAGGATATAGTTCATGGGGTCGCGAAGAGTTGGACATGATTGAGTGACTTCATTTCACTTCACTTCACTTCATACTCCATTTAAAGTTATTATGAAATGTTAGCTATATTCTCTGTGCCGTCCAATATATCCTTTCCTTTTTCACCATTTGTGATTGGCTTTTTTTCAAACTTTGATTGTATTTATTTTTTAATTGAAAGATATTTGCTTTAAAGAATTTTGTTGTTTTCTGCCAAACATCAACATGAATCACCCATGTTTTTTACTCAGTCGTGTCTGACTCTTTATGACCCCATGGACTACAGCACAACAGGCCTCCCTGTCCTTCACCATCTCCCAGAGCTTGCTCAAACTCATGTCCATTGAATCAGTGATGCCATCCAACCATCTCATCCTCTGTTGTCCCCTTCTCCTCCTGGCTTCAATCTTGCCCAGCATCAGAGTCTTTTCTAATGAGCTGGCTCTTCACATCATGGGGTCACAAAGAGTCAGACACAGCTGAGTGACCAACACAACAGGTAAGTCTGAAGTAAAAGAAATGTGTGTGAGCTAGGGCTNGCTTCAATCTTGCCCAGCATCAGAGTCTTTTCTAATGAGCTGGCTCTTCACATCATGGGGTCACAAAGAGTCAGACACAGCTGAGTGACCAACACAACAGGTAAGTCTGAAGTAAAAGAAACGTGTGTGAGCTAGGGCTAGCTCACTGGTGGGTGAAGCTAAGCTCCAGGATCTTTGGCTGCAGAAATCTGGGGATCCCAAAACTGGTGTTGGCTCACTAGTAGGTGTAGCCAGACCTCAGGGCCACTGGCTGAGGGTCCAAAAGTCTCCCAGAGATGGAGCTGGCCTGCTGTAGGCAGAGCCAGGACCCAGGGGTTCTTGGGCCTGTTGACGGTTTGCTGGCTGGTCGGCTGGATCCTGGCCTGCCAGGCTGTGTGCTGTGATGGGCCTGGGGCTGGTGTCCACCCAGCAGGATGGCCAGGCCTGTTGCCTACTCAGCAGCGAGTGAAGCTGGATCCTGGCGTCTCTGGCTGCGAGGCCCAGAGGCCCTATGTCAGCACACTGGTGGGCAGGACTGAGGCCCAGGAGGTCCCAGAACCAGTGCCAGCTCCGTAGTAAGCAGAGCCGGGTCCTGATGTCTCTGGGTGCAGAGCCACGGGCATCTTGAAGGTCATGTCACGGCCTATTGATGTAGTGGGCCAGAGCCCAGGAATTCCAGGACTGATGGCTGGCTCAGTAACAGGTGAGGCTGGTCCTGGGACTAAGGCCAGCCCACTGGTGGGCAGAGCTGATCCCAGGGTCTCTGCCTGCAGGGCCCTNCATGTCACGGCCTATTGATGTAGTGGGCCAGAGCCCAGGAATTCCAGGACTGATGGCTGGCTCAGTAACAGGTGAGGCTGGTCCTGGGACTAAGGCCAGCCCACTGGTGGGCAGAGCTGATCCCAGGGTCTCTGCCTGCAGGGCCCTGGCAGATCTGGGATGTGTGTGTTTGTGGGTTATGGAGCGGTGTTCTGGACGTCCTGGTGGACAGGACTGTGCTCTGGGGTGGCGTGGGCTCAGAAGATCTTACCACAGCAGGACTGCTGGTGGGTGAGGCTGTGTCTCCACGTGACTAGTTGCTTGGTGTCAGATGTTTCCATTACTGGCACTGAGCGCCGGCTGGGAGGGGTTGGGTCCGGTGTTCATAGGCTGCAGAGAGAATTCCAAAATGGTGCTTGCTGACAGTAGTGTCCACAGAGAACAAGGTCCCCAAATGGCCGCCCCCAGTGACTATGTCCCCAGGGCAAGCTTCAGCTACCTCCCCTCTCAGGAGGCTCTCTAAGATCAGCAGGCGAGTCTGACTCAGGGGCCCTGCAGATTGCTATTGATACTTCTTCCCTGTGTCCCAGAGCATGTGAGATTTTATCAGAACCCTTTAAGAGTGGAATCCTCTGAACGTGACTTTTCAAAATTTTTAATAGGGAAGAATAAAAATTCAGGAAGGCGCCTTATCAGATATAGGAAGTTTAGCTTTTCCATTTGAAGAAAGTAAGAAATGATTCTTGCTCCTCTATTTATGTTTGGTTTCTTTAAAAAATGCTATCATTATGTTTTCAAACATATCATTTTATCTCTGAGTCTTAAAGTGAAACAGTCTCCAGCTGAAAATCAGAACACCTAGCTCTTAGTCTCATTTAGTCAGAAGCACATTTCGTTTCATGCACTTCTGTTTCTTTAGCTGGAAAACAGGGTTGGGAGGAAGCCCTCTATGCTTTACAGGAAAGGAACATTCATTGAGAGGATAAAATGAAACAACTTGTTACGTGCTAAGGAGAAATCCTCTATAAACTCAACCTCTTATAGTTACTTAATATGAGCTCTTCTCTGGAGGCTGTCTTCACAGATTATTTGCCAGATCAGTCTTAAAAATGTCAAGCATCACAGAAAGGGAAACCTAATGAGAAAGTTGGCCAGGGTCAGTCCCAAGGGCCTCTCCAGCACTGGCACTGTTGGGAACTCTGTGTAATCAGTGGAACCTTTGCAGAGGAAACAGGCTCTCGCTCAGCTGCATCCACCAGCATCACAGAGGTCTGAGCATGAAGCCAGCACTCCCTGCTGAGCAGCAAAATGTTTGTGTCACCTGCCATCGTGAAGAAAGCGGTCATGCTGCTGGAGGGCATAATCAGTGGAAAGGAAGCCCAGTCACTGCTCCTTCATGCCCTCCTCTGCCTGCAGATATAAATTTCAGCTATTGAGACACCAGAAAGAAAATCTTTAGTAGCATGGTGGTGATCCAGATACACAGGATGACCTGCAACAACACACGTTTAGCAAGGATGGCTGATGGTGTTACCTGTTCAGTGAGAAAAGCAAAATATTTTATATTAACGCTAGCTCTCATTTTTGTTTTCTTGTAAAAATTCAGGAAAACAGTCATTGTCTGTGATGTCCCAGGCGCCGTTCTAGGTGACAGAAGCAATCAGAACTGAATCAGAAATATTTGCTCTCCAAGAGTTTATTATCCAGTAAAAGAGAGAGAAGACAAGTACAGCATAAAGTCATTACAATATAATGATGGTTGGAATATTTGTGCACTTGTATACACGTGAAAGTGAATAAAATCTTGGGGCTATTTTTATTCAAAAGCATCTTGGGGTGCTATGAGAGGTAAACAGAAGGGCCTATGCATTCAGATTTACTAATGACTTCAGGCAAGGCAATTGCAGCTCTCAGTTTTTAGATTCTTTGGCAAGTAATGATCTATGAGCACTGCAGTAGAATCTAGGGATACCAGAGGGAGCAAAACTGACTAAATTCCACA
>SJYV01018325.1:606269-625940 GCA_006410875.1 Neotragus pygmaeus
TAAGAAAGCTCTGTGAGGAAAATTAAAGGAATCAGGACAATCTGATTCATGTATTAACAGTACTACCTTTGAACTAAACCAGGAGATTATTTCAGCTGAACAAACTGCTGACTCGCACATTAAAAAATTTTTTTGCTGAATTAGATACTTGATTCAAGTGAAATATTATTTGGCTAATTTCATCATTCTGTTATTGAAGAATAGTTGCAATTCTTCTTTTTGCCCCTGTGGAGATTCATGCTTACTCTAGTCCTAATAAGCAAAAGGTGATGCTTAGGGAATGTTAATATTCAGTTTAACAGGTTTCAATTCAGCAAAAGTTTATCAAACAGAATTCCACATTCTTATGAAGCTTACATGTGGGACAGGTACAGGGCAGAGAGAGAGCAGTAGTGAGTGGATCTAGGGCAGCCAACAGAGAAATCACTGGTCTACCTTGCTTTTTTTATGAAAGAGAAGCAAATGTAGCAATCAGAGTGACAGGGACTGAGGTTCAAAAATGATGTGATCATGTAAAACTATTTTGAAGAATTCCAGATTTTCAAGCTTCTGAATATTTGGATTGATTTTAGAGCTGAGAGATCATGGAGGCCTCAAAATAAAACTCCTGATATATTTGATTATCCCATTAATTGCTTGGAATTGCAATCATGTATACAACAGTGTTTTGAGGTGTTGCAATAAAAATATGCCTTTGTGATTTATGCAAACATTATACATCAGCAAAATACACATATGAATTCTTATAGCTTTTTAGCAAGTGCACTTATAGTTTCTACTCCCTGTTACCTCCAAGGATAAATTATTATACATACACATTAAGACATAGAAGTATGTCAATAGATTAAAGATGATAGAATGTTCAGAGATGGTACCTCTGTGGATCAGAATGGCCAATTAATATTTCTCTGGCGGGCCTGTTGAGGGCTTTGAAATCTCTCATGACATCTGGTCAACTGCTAGTTGGTGAGCAAGGGAGATGGGAAGGAAAAGTGTCCTTCCCTGGAGTACCACGGAGTCAAAACATGTTGGGCTGTTTCCTGCCAGAGGGCTCTGCCCCGGTGTTCCTTATATCTGGAGCTCTCCTTCCTCCATTTCCTCACTCGGGCTATTCTACCATGTCCTGTGGTTTTCAGCTGAGTTATTCTTCCCTCTGGAAGCTCTTCCTGACAAAGGCTTTCCCTTTGAACAGTGTTCAGCCTTCCGGTCACAGCTCCGACAGCTCCTGTAGTCACTGAGTCAGTGGCTCCCTTCCTGTCAAACTGTACGCGGGAAAGGATAGCGACTTTATTTTGAGCATCGTGACTGTCTGGCATCCCGCGATGCTACTTTTAAACTTTGTGACTGGCCAGTAAGCTTCCTGCTGCAGCACTCCACTGCCTTCTGAGAAAGGTGAGGGCTGATAAGCAAAGGACTGCGCTTTGCTGTAGGGTGGAGGTCAACATGTCAGTCTGAGGAAGGGGGGGCTTTGTGCTGGGTGGCTTTATTCGAGGGAACTGGCAGGGTTGAGGAGACTTTGGAAAGAGGAGTGAAACCAGCGAACGTGAGCGCGACACTGAGGTGAGAATTGGGGCCAACGACCCCTGTTTGTAGTACTGTGTACAGGAGGGTGATTGTAAGCAGCCTGCTGTGGTGCCTCCAGTATAAATCTTCTCTTCCATCTCTACAGCGAAATCATCAGGGAACTCTAAATTGCCCACTAATCCTTTTGGGAGGGTCTGGTATTGATGGTGACTCAGAGAGGGATGGAGAAGGCGATGGCACCCCACTCCAGTGCTCTTGCCTGGAAAGTCCCCTGGGTGGAGGAGCCTGGTGGGCTGCAGTCCATGGGGTCGCTAAGAGTCGGACACGACTGAAGCGACTTAGCAGTAGCAGCAGAGAGGGAATAAATGCTGCAACTGCTCAGTCAAGAGTAAAGACTACTATGGGGATGTGGTGGTAGTGTTTCTTGAAAGGAAAATGAAAAATAGAGAGGTTGGAAAGAGAGAGACCAAATACAACCCCGAAGCCCCTGAAGTCAAGTGAAAGCTGCCCAGTCGTGTCTGACTCTTGGCAACCACGTGGGCTGCAGCCTGCCAGGCTCCTCTGTCTGTGGGGATTCTCCAGGCCAGAATCCTGGAGTGGGTAGCCATTCCCTTCTCCAGGGGATCTTCCCAACCCAGGGATCGCAAACCCAGGTCTCCTGCACCGCAGGTGGATTCTTTACCATCGGAGCCACCAGGGAAGCCCTTGAGGGAAAGGGTAATATCACATCTTTCCACTAATTTTCTCTGTTTTCTAACATCTAGAGCAGAAGAAGATTCTTCAGTCAAAGGAAAAGTGACTGATATTTGGCGTGAGAGAGAATACTGTGCTGTCCTGTCCCCCGACAAGTTCTGAAGTGTTGGCTGACCAGTCGCCAATGTCTGATTGATTTGCGGGGTATTAGTGGGGAGACATGTAAGGTCCAGAAGCCTTCCCTTACTAAGCTGCATCCAGACTCTTCCTCGCCGCTGTCCCAGTGGCCCACACTGAGTGCCTTACATATATGTTTTATACTCAAGCAAGCTGAGACCAGACCTTATTCCTGTCGTGTTTGTAGTTATGAGTCTCACAGTCAGTCATTTGATGTGTGTGTCTTGGTTTTCCCCCTTAAAGAGTGTAGTTCCACAGGAGGGTTGTTAAGAAAATTAAAGGTGTTAGCATTTGGTGCCTGAGGCAAAATCAGTGTTCAACACATGCAATTTTCCTTCCCACTCTGGAAAAAGTTGACAATATGCTTTTTGAAGTTTTCTCTCTCCTGGTGTCACAGGTGGCAACGAAAGACGTTGATTCTGAGTCTGCCCTTCTTTTCTTCTAAACCTCAAGTTTGGTACCTGTCAAATCAGTCGGACTCCATTCTTCTTGAATAGTAAATCTAACATTTTTTGAGTGGTAGCACATGCCAGGCACTGTTATTTACTTGAGGTTAAATAAAACCGCCACCCAGAAGACCCAACCTCTATGTGGTATACATTATCAACACTATTTATAGTCAAGGAAATTGAGACATAGAGAAGGCAGAAAAGTTGCCCTAAGTCACATAGGAGTAAGTGATAAAATAGGGATGAAAGCCCATAGAAGACTGTTGCAGAATCCAGTTTTTTTCACCTAAATAAGTGAGGAGAATGAAACATACCTTTGATCAATAATTTTAAATGCAAACTGCTATTGCTCATATATGACAAGAGAGTTAATTTTTTCATAAAGCCAGGCTCCACTTCTAGTAACTGAGATGCAGAAATCCTCTTGCCCTTTACTATGAGCAGAAACAGAAATAACTTGGGTATTTGTAAGAAATGTAAATTCTAATCCCCTTCCAGACCAGATCAGAATGATTATTTTAATTAGAATTTAAGAAAAGTGAAAGTGTCAGTACCTCAGTCGTGTCTTTGCAGCCCCAAGGACTGTAGCCCACCAAGCTCCTCCATCCATGGGATTTTCCAGGCAAGAATACTGGAGTGGGAAGCCATTTTGTTCTCCAGGGGATCTTCCCAACCCAAGGATTGAACCCGGGTCACCTGCATCGCAAGCAGACTATTTACTGTCCGAGCCACCAGGGAAGCCTTAAGATTTTAAGAAGATTTCTACAAATGTTAAAGTTTAGGAAGCATGACTTTTGCTTCTCTGAACATTAATGTCCTTAGCTGTAGAATGAGGAGCTGGCACTTGAGTGTCTCCAGTTCTGATCTGGGTCTTGCTTGTGGTTCTCACTCCTGGTGTGACTCATGTGTTACATGCCGGATGGAAGAATTCATCCATTCTCTTCCATCTGCATCAATTCCCTAAAGTACTCTTTGGAAGAACTGTAAATGAAGATATTCTCTACAGAGACATAGAAAACAATAACAAAATCTTCATATTTTACTAAATTGAGCAGTTTAGGCAACTTATTTACTGGTTTGCTCTTTGCATAAATTTTCTTTCAGTAGATTGATCAATCCTTTCTTCATATTTTTTACTGTATGTACTCATTTTAGCTGGGATTCCCAGGTGGCTCAGTGGAGACACAGAAGACAGTTCAATTCTTGGGTTGGGAAGATCCCCTGGAGGTGAAAAAGGCAGGACTGGGAACATGTGTACACCCGTGGTGGATTTATGTTGATATATGGCAAAACCAATACAATATTGTAAAGTAAAATAAAAAAATTTAAAAAAAGGCAACCCATTAAAGTATTCTTGCCTGGGAAATCCCATGGACAGAGGAACCTGGTGGGCTACAGTCTATGGGATTGCAAAGAGTTGAAACAACTTAGTGACTGAACACTTACTTTAGCTAAATATGTGTCAGGGTCAATGTGGCATTATTTAAGATCATTTAGCAGATATTCCCTTCCTCCAATAGAGGATGCAAATGGTCTTTTTGCCTTTACATTCTTCATGATACCCAAGAAGGGTCCCTTTATTTTCCATTATTTAACTGTCATTTTATTACTTTTCCTTGAACTTTATGTTGGTTTGTAAATGGACATTTTGTTTTAAATGAGAGAAGAAAAATTTGAGAATTTAATGTGTGTGTTTTATTTAAACAAAACAAAGTAAACTAAATAATATTCTTCAATGTTTTCTGAGCTTGCTGTGACAAACTGGAAGGGTTTTCACTGCAACTAACTGCTCAGACTGAACNGTTTGTAAATGGACATTTTGTTTTAAATGAGAGAAGAAAAATTTGAGAATTTAATGTGTGTGTTTTATTTAAACAAAACAAAGTAAACTAAATAATATTCTTCAATGTTTTCTGAGCTTGCTGTGACAAACTGGAAGGGTTTTCACTGCAACTAACTGCTCAGACTGAACTTCTAAACTGTTGGACAGGAGCACAATGCCTGATGAGTGACCTGTGTCAAGAGGGCTGGGTTCATAAATTATAATAAATAGATATAGATTGAGAGATCAGTGGCTCAGTCTAGGCACTAATAGGTGATAGATAGATGGATAGATAGGTAGATAGATAAATGGTTGTATTTTCTACAGGTATCCTCAGTAGCTGCTCTCAGCATCACGAGCTTGAAGACCCTGTTGGAGATATACCCATGATTCATCAGTACACTTTGATTGATCACAATAGACCTGTATCTCTGATGGCAGAGCCTTTGGTAGCACTTTGACCTTGTTTTGTCTTCTTTTTGCAGAAGAAATGCATTTCTACAACTGGATGCTTTTATTCTTTGTGTATTTCAAGTGTGATTTTTCTTTAGACATTATTATTACTATATAATTTAATATATCCTATAATAATCATAGGGGGCTTCCCCGGTGGCTCAAATGGTAAAGAATCTGCCTGCAATGCTGGAGATCCAGGTTTCATCCCTGGGTCGTGAAGATCCCCTAGAGAAGGAAATGGCAAGTCACTCCAGTATTCTTGCCAGAAGAATTTCATGGACAGAGGAGCCTGGTGGGCTACAGTCCATGGGATCCCAAGAGTCAGACATGGCTGAGTGACTAACAAATAATTGTCATAAGCAAAAATACAATGAGTAGAACCAATTTTTTTTTTTTTTACTTTATTTTACTTTACAATACTCTATTGGCTTTGCCATACATTGACATGAATCCACCACAGATGTACATGAGCTCCCAATTCTGAATCCCCCTCCCACCTCCCACAACGTCTCTCTGGATCATCCCCGTGCACCAGCCCCAAGTATCCTGCANTCTATATTTCTGTCTTTGTGCCAGTACCATACTGTCTTAATGACTGTGACTTTGTAGTAGAGCCTGAAACATTCGAGTCAGTATTTGTGGGATTTTTATTTTAAAAAATATATTTTTTAGTATTTTCAAAGACTTTTGTACTCTCACAGTTCTAATAGTGCCAGTGAATGGGAAGCATGTTAATAATAAATAATCTTAAAATTAGTGCTCCTCATCCCCAGCTCCTCATTTCAAGGAACTGGTCCACAAGATTTACTTCTCTGTGCCCTCTTTTCCAGCAAGTGGAAGGATGAGGATATTTCTGTAAAACAGCCTTGAAGTCAGCTGTAGGCACTTGTGACGTTGGAAGACGGCCCGTTTCATTCTGTAGTCTTCAAACTCTCGTGCAGGCTGGTTTACTTCTAGTCTCTGTCTCCTATCCCCACTTAGAAAACATTTTGGATGATATTGAGAAGGGTCTCTTATGATTTTAACTTTTTGACCTAAATCACATAATTCCTACTTCTAATTTTCTAATTGCCCATCCTTTCATAAATGTCATTGCGTAATGAAAGAATCACAGGAATGCAAAGGACCTCAAACCTACCTAGTGCGAGAACTTCATGGAGATCCTTGAACCTCCCAGAAAAGGACAAATAGTGAGCAGACAACTTAGCCCTTCATACCTCCAGGATAATACACTCCACTAACTTCTTCCCAAGGCTAGCCTTTCATCTCTGAATAGGAGAAACTTTTTGTTTGCTTGTTTGTTTTCCCTCCAATAACCAAGTATCAAAGGGTAAGAGAGTTGGTCTTCAGATTTCACCTAAATACTTCACAGACAACAAATGTCTTTTATTAAATTTTAGAAGATAGAATTATGCTTTACATTATATTCATTTAAAAATATGCATATTTTAACATACATTTTACATGCATTTGCTAGACAAGTTGGAAAGGTCAGATATCACCTTGTTTATTTTGCAAATACCATGTAGGTATTCAAAAGTAGATTTATGGTTACCCAGAGTCCCTGGCCCAGAACCTTCTATTGTGACCCTGCAAAATTGTTCTGGCCACTGAATTGTTCTGTCTTTGTGGGGCTGTTTTTCATACTCATTGTGAATATTAAAAACCCCTTCCTGAGCCATTGTTCTCCCACGGTGCAGTCAAGCATGCTGCTTGTTCACGGCGGAACGAGCACGATGTGTGCAGAGCTTTCGGAGGTGGAGCCTCTGCACCTCTTCTCCAGCAACACTTGATTTGGAATCTGGAAGCTTCATTCCTGGTGGGGGTAACAGCAACCTTTCCCCCATAATTAATTTCTGTAAGCTGCAGTTCATTAGAGAGAAGAATGACAGCCTTGAGACACTGACGCTGACTTGTGTGTGACTCCAAATCTCCATCACCTTATTTAAAGGTGGAGTCAGGCATTAATGGTGGCAGTAATTCCAACGTCTTTTAATACTAACAGCAACTCAACCACCTTAAAATAATTCTGGTGCAAGCAAACTAAGTAATTTAAAGGCAGCTCATGTTCTCTCTAAGTTTTCCATGGCTGCTATTGGGAATACTCGATAATTTATGAAGGCTTATACCATCAAATTAATTACATTTTCCGGATGCCACATGTCCTTTTTTTTTTTTTTTAATACCAGCCAGCTCTGAATTATGAGTAACAACAACTGCAGCTATTCATTCCTCCAGTTTATGGAAAATAAAACTTGAATCATCTTAGTTATGCCATTATTTCAGGCACAGTCAGTCTAAGATGGGTCAGCAATTTTTTATTCCTCATTCTATGTATTTTTGGTTAAAAATTAGAAGACAGTATTGCAGCTGGGAAGCATTTTTTTTTTCAGCAAAGTGTGAGAAAACATTGTTAGTCTTTCATAACTACAAAATTTGAGAGAGAAAAACAGTTAGCTGATGGATTATTTGAATTTCTTATAGTAATGGGAATATGACTAGGTTTATGATTTCACAACCCTGGAAAGTCAAAGGCATTCATGCACAGTCAAAGCCTCATGGAAGTGAAAGTGAATTAAAATGCATATATATGAAATCTAGGAAAATAGTAGTTATGAACCTATTTACAGAGAAGAAAGGAGATGCAGACATAGAGAAAGGTCTAGTGGACATGACAGGGGAAGGAAAGGGTGGGGCAAACTGAGAAAGTAGCATCAATATGTATCTACCACCGTGTGTGCACAGATAACTAGTGGGAGCTACTGTACAACGTAGGGAGCCCAGCCTGGGACTCTGTGACGAGCTAGAGGGGCGGAATGGTGGCAGAGGAAGGCTACTCCCTTTCTATGGCTAATTCACATTGATGTACAGCAGAGATCACCACAACATTGTAAAGCAATTATCCCCCAAACAAAAAGCGAATTAAGGTGAGGTTCCTGCAGATGAGAATCCAAATAGTGGAAAGTAGAGCCCAGAGTCTAGGTCTCTTTCTCTTAACAACGGTCTTTCCTATTGGATATACCATTAAAGCAGAATGCAGAGGGTTACTGATCCCAACCTGATTAATTTTTTCATTCTATTTTAAATTAAGTTGAGAATAGGATTCAGAAACCCTGACCATATGCTGAAAATGCATTTTTTTCCCCTCTTGTAACATGTATACAATAATGGAAAATTTTATTTATTTCAACATGTATACAAAGAATCCCTTTTTCCCTAGCCTTTTGCTTCTCTTCTATCCTCAGCTATTTGTAAAGCCTCCTCATACAACTGCTTTGCAGTCTTTCATTTCTTTTTCTTTGGGATGGTTTTGATCACTGCCTCCTATATAATGTTATAAACTTCTGTCCAGAGTTCTTCAGGAACTCTGTCTACCAAATCTAATCCCTTAAATCTATTCATCACCTCCACTGTATAATCATAAGGAATTTGATTTAGGTCATACCAGAATGGCCTTGTGGTTTTTCCTACTTTCTTCAATTTAGGACTTAATTTTTCAATATGGAGCTGATGACCTGAGCCAGTCAGCTCCAGGACTTTATTTGCTGACTGTATAGAGGTTCTCCAGCTTAGACTAGACAGAGCACAATCAATCTGCTTCAGTTCCAGAGTTCCAGAGAATAGCAAGGAGCAATAAGAAAGCCTTATTAAATGAACAATGCAAAGAAAGAACAACTAGAGATCTCTCTAAAATGGGAATGACTAGAGATCTCCTCAGGAAAATTGGAGCTATCAAGGGAATATTTCACACAAAAGTGAAAGTCATTCTGTCGTTTCCGACTCTTTCCAACACTGTGGACTATACAGAACATGGAATTCTCCACACTAGAATCCTGGAGTGGGTAGCCTTTCCCTTCTCCAGGGGATGTTTCCAACCCAGCAATTGAACCCAGGTCTGCCACATTTCATGCAAGGATGAAACAATAAAGGACAGGAAAGGCAAGGACATAATAGAAGCAGAAGAGATTAAGGAGAGGTGACAAGAGGTGACGCAGATGAACTAAACAGAAGGGGTTTAATGGCCTGGATAACCACGATGGTGTGGCCACTCACTGAGAGACAGATATTCCGGAACTTGAAGTCAAGTGGGCCTTGAGAAGCAATGTGTGTGAGTGTGTTCAGTTGCTCAGTCATGTCCAGCTCTTTGTGACCTCATGGACTGTAGCCCACCAGTCTCTTCTGGGTACTAGAGTAGGTTGCCAAGGTGTTCATTTCATGCTCCAGGGGATCTTCCTGACCCAGGAATCAAACTCACGTCTCTTGTGTCTCCTGCATTGGCAGGAGGATTCTTTACCACCGTGCCACCTGGGAAGGCCCAAGGAAGCATTACTATGAACAAAGTTAGTGGAGGTAATGGAATCACAGCAGAGCTGTTTAAAATCCTAATAGATGATGCTGTTAAAGTGATGCACTCAATATGCCAGCAAATTTAGAAAACTCAGCAGTGGCCACAGGACTGGAAAATGTCAGTTTTCATTCCAATTCCCAAGAAGGATAATGCCAAAGGATGTTCAAGCTACCTTAAATTGCACTCATTTCACATGCTAGCAAGGTTTTGCTCAAAATCCTTCAAGCAAGTTTTCAGTAGTACATAAACTGAGAACTTCCACATATACTAGTGGCACTTAGAAAAGGCAGAGGAACAGAGATTAAATTGCCAACATTCATTGGATCATGAAGAGCAAAAGAATTCCAGAAAAACATTAACTTCTGCTTCATCGACTACGCTAAAGCCTTTGGCTGTGAGGATCACAACAAACTGTGGAAAATTCTTAAAAAGATGAGAATACTACATCACTTTACCTGTCTCCTGAGAAACATATGCAGGTCAAGACATGGAACACTCAACTGGTTCAAAATTGGAAAAGGAGTATGACAAGGCTGATTATTGTCATCCTACTTATTTAGCGTATATGTGGAGCACATCATATAGAATGCTAAGATGGAAGAATCACAAGCTGGAATCAATATTGCTGGGAGAAATATCAACAACCTCAGATATGCCTATAATACCACTCTAATGGAAGAAAGTGAACAGGAACTAAAGAGCCTCTTGATGATGGTGGAAGAGGAGAGTTAAAAAAAAAATTGGCTTGAAACTCAAGATTCAAAAATGGAGATGCAATGGAAACAGTGAGAGACTTTATTCTCTTGGGCTCCAAAATCACTGCAGAAGGTGACTGCAGCCATGAAAAAAAAAAAAAAGATTCTTGATCCTTGGAAGAAAAGCTATGACAGACCTAGACAGTGTATTAAAAAGAAGAGACATTACTTGGCCAACAAAGGTCCATATAGTCAAAGCTGACTTTTCCAGTAGTCATGTATGGATGTGAGATTTGGACCATAAAGAAAGATGGTTAGATAGCATCATAAATCCAATGGACATGAATTTGAGAAAACTCTGGGAGATAGTGAAGGATAGTAGAATCTGGTGTGATGCAGTCCATAGCGTCACAAAGAGTCATCTTACAGATTGAACAGCAACAGTCAAGGAGTCCCACTGACTTGTGCAATAGTTAGAATAGCAGTTAGGAAACGGAGTTTGGGAATCTGGCAAATCTCAGAGACTTGCCTTTTGAGAGCTGTGTGACCTTGAGCAAATTATTTACTCACACTAACTATTAGTGTATCATCTAAACACTGGTTGACACACTAAGTCTCATGGATCAAATTCAGCCCACTTCCTGTTTTTGTAAATAGTTTTACTTGAATGGGGCATGCTTATTCATATACATATCTCTGCTGCTTCTATAGAACAAGAGCAGAGTGGGTATCTAAACAGGACACTTTATGCCCACAAATCTTAAAATATTTGTTGTCTTGTCCTTCACAGAAGAAATTTATCAATCTCTGATTTAAAAAACTGACGTGATAGTGTCTACTTTGTAAGATGATTGCAATGATTAAGTGGGATAATGCGTACATACTGCTTAGGACTTTGTCTGGCACATGGTACATTCTTATTAACTGCTGGTTATCACTGCTTGTCCTTTGTAGAATTTACACTCAATGCTGGAGGCAGTCTGACAAATATGACAGAGCTCCATCCTTAATGACCTTAAACAACACAGTGTGATGCCGCAACAGAGGAGCGCAAGATGCTCAACGGGGACAGGCAGGAGCTGTATACAATACTCACCTCTTCTTTCTGTTTATTATGGGATCTATGATATAAAAAATGATGTTTAATGAGGGAGTCAGGATCAAGATGGCAGAGGAGTAGGAAGCAGAGTTCACCTCTCTCCACAGAAACATTGAAAATACATCAACAATTAGAAAGATTTACAGAAAAACAGCTGCTGAGCCCTGACAGAAGACCTCAGCTGTCTTTTCAGCAGAGAAAAAGAAGGGATCAGGATGGGATCAGCACCCTGGGGAAAGAGTTGTGAAGGAAGAAAGTTTCCCATACCTTGGGAAGTCTCCTTCCTAGATGGAGGAGGGCGCGGTTTGGGAGCTTAAGAAGGCAGAGCAGCAATGGGTCTGTGGAAGGCAAGATGTGGAATAACCCGCCCAGAGGGCTGGCACCTCTTCCATGCACTTCCCAACCTGAGGTACATCTCTGTTGGTGAGGGTGAGAGTTGAGAGCTGAATTTGACTCCCAAAGCTTAGTCCCAGGGAGAGGACCAGGGTTGGGTGCAGAAGCAGTGTGGAGAGATCGGGTCTTGAGAGATCAGCATGGAGAGATCAGGTCTTTAGGAAGAAGCCTGAGAGACGCAAGGCACCATGCTTGGGAGGTGTCCACAGGGGCGAGGTGGGGAGCACCGTAAGAACTCCTTTCCCTGTGAGCACTCAGTGCAACAGGACACCGCCTACAGGAGCTCTGGGGAAGGCTGAGGGCTGCCACCACAACCTTGGGCTCCAACAGTGGGCACTGCCCCTTCCAGACCCTTGGGAAGACACCAGGCTCCATCCCTGCCGATCAGGAAGGCGCAGACAGATCCAGTCTCTAGGAATTCCACCAGCAGTCCCCAGGACTTCCACAGTGTTCCAGGAGGGCACAGACAGCTTCTGCAACTAGGAGATCCTCCAGTGTGCACTGAAACTTGTCCTGCTGTCCTGGGAGTGCTCAGATAACTCCGTTCACTAGGAAATCTCTCAGCGGGTGCCATGTCCTGCCCCCACTGTCCCAGGAATGCAAAGATAGCTCTTTCATTGAATGCATTGATCCTAAAAAATCTGCCAGTGAATGTCAGGACCTGTCCCATTGTCCTAGGAGGGTGCAGACAGCTTTGCC
Source organism: Neotragus pygmaeus (assembly GCA_006410875.1). NCBI lineage: Eukaryota > Metazoa > Chordata > Mammalia > Artiodactyla > Bovidae > Neotragus > Neotragus pygmaeus. The sequence goes on from SJYV01018325.1 coordinate 618,625, forward strand.
CCCCAGGAGCCAGAGGACTACCAGACCAGTCCTGCTGTCCCAGGAGTCTCGCTACTTGAAATCTCTTGCTACCAGGAAATCCATCAGTGGGTGTTAGAGCCTGCCCTGTTATCCCAGGAGATGCAAGTAACTCTTGCTACTAGGAAATTCACCACTGGGTGTCTGGACCTGTCATGCTGTGCTGGGATGGTATAGATGGCTACCCCTTACCCACCAGAAAATTTGCCCAGAGGAGGGGTTGAAGCCACACCCAAGACCCAAGGACTATGTAATGAATGAAGAGTTAAAACCTCTCCTCACATTTGCATGACTGTGGAGTTCAGCCTCCGCCAATGGTTTCCTAAACCCAGCACTTGCGAAACGCCTGAAAAGACAAGTGCTCTTGCAGCTGGGATTGGTCTTGCAGCCGAGATTGGTCTGACTTGGGCAGCTGTGGGCTCTGTGGGCATGCACACCTGGGAGTGGAGCCAGGCCAGAGTCTGAACTGCCTCCATAGCTCCCACAGTGTGTCCAGGGGCACAAGTACTTCAGTTCTAGGACCTGACCTCCGTGAAGCAGTGCTGGTGTCCGAGAGACAACAAGCCTGCAAGTCACCGGGTCCAGTTGCAGGCATACGCCAAGCTAAGGGGGCCCGAGAGCAGCGCCAACAGCAGTGTCCTTTGTGGGCCCAATAAGCAAACGGAAGGGGACACAGCAGAGCACATTTACGGATGACCCTCTCCAGAGGAGAGCTACTCAGGGCTTCTGTCCAGGTGGGAGTGCTCCTTCCCCCTACCTGCACTGTGGGTGGGAATCTCAGCCAAGAAAAAGATCTCAAGCCTCTCCTCCAACAACTGTGGAGCAGATACTGCCTCTAACGGGGCAGTGACACAGAGCGAAGGAGAGGCCTTCTTCAATATCTGTGCCCGGCTCTGATCACCCCAACACCCATAAAACCCCCTATCAAGGGGATACTGGCCCAAGCCTCTGAAGTGACCTTACCTTTGGCGTCAGACACCAGAAACAGGAGGAAATATGATCTTGCAGCCTGTGAAAAGGAGACGGAAATATGATCTTGCAGCCTGTGAAAAGGAGACCGTAGACACAATACGCTTGACAAAATGAGATGACAACAAAGTTGCAGATGAGGAAGCCAGATAGAAAGCTACAAGAACAACGGAATGAAGGGGAGATAGGCAATCTACCTGAAAGATAATTCAGAGTAATGATAGTAAAGATGATTCAAGGCCTCAGAAAAAGAAGAGAGGCATGGATCAAGAAGACACAAGAAAAGTTTTTCAAAAACCCAGAAGTACTAAAGAACAAAGGAATGCAGATGAATAAAACAATAACTGAAGTGAAAAAAATTCACTAGAGGAAATCAATAGCAGAATAACTGAGGCAGAAAAATAGATAAGTTACTTGGAAGACAAAATGGTGGAAATCATTGTCATGAACAGAATAAAGAAAAGAAGGTAAAAAGGAATGAGGACAGTCTCAGAGACCTCTGGGACAATATTACATGCATCAATATTCAATTATACTACTCCCAGAAGAAGAAAAGGAGATGGCCTGAAAAAATATTGGGAGAGACTATAGTCAACAAATTCCCTAACATTGGGGAAGGAAATAGTCACTCAACTCCAGGAAGAACAGAGAGTTCCATACAGTATAAACCCAAGGAGAAACACATCAAGTCACATAATAATCAAACTAACAAAAATTAAATACAAATAAAAATATTAAAGGCAATAAGATAAAAACAACAAAAAACACGTGAGGGAATATCTATAAGGTTATCAGCTGATTTTTCAGCAGAAACTCTGCAGGCCAGAAGGGACTGGCAGGATATATTTAAAATGATGAAAGGGAAAAGCCTACACGACCAAGAATACTCACCCAGTGAGACTGTCACTTAGATTTGATGGAAAAATCTTCATAGACAAACAGAAGATAAGAGAATTCAGCACTACAAACAAACTTTACAACAAATGCTAAAGGAACTTCCCTACATGAGAAACACAAGAGAAGAGTACAAAAGACTAAGGGAAGAAAAAATGCCTACAAAAATAAGCCTAAAGCAATGAAGAAAATGGCAATAGGAACATACATATTGATAATTACCTTAGATGTAAATGGATTAAATACACCAACCAAAAGACGTATACAGGCTAGGTGGATATGAAAACAAGACCTAGACACATACTGTCATTTCAAACCTAGGGACACATACAGACTGAAAGTCGGGAGATGGGAAAAGATACTTCATAAAAAAGGGACTCAAAAAAAAAAAAAAAAAGATGGAGTAGCAATATCCACGTCAGAAAAAATAGACCTTAAAATAAACATTGTTATAAGGGACAAGGAAGGACACTATATAATGATCAAAGGATCAAACAAAGAGGATAAAACAATTGTAAATATTTATGCTCCTGTCCATCAGGAGAAGGCACTGGCACCCCACCCCAGTACTCTTGCCTGGAAAATCCCATGGGCGGAGGAGCCTGGTAGGCTGCAGTCCATGGGGTCACTAAGAGTCAGACACGACTGAGTGACTTCACTTTCACTTTTCACTTTCATGCATTGGAGAAGGAAATGGCACCCCACTCCAGTGTTCTTGCCTGGAGAATCCCAGGGATGAGGGAGACTGGTGGGCTGCTGTCTATGGGGTCACACAGAGTCGGACACCTGAAGCAACTTAGCAGCAGCAGCAGCATGCACCCAACATACGAACATCTCAAAGGGTAAGGCAAATGCTAAGAGCCATAAAAGGGGAAAATCACAATAATACAATAACAGTGGGGGAAATTAAACACCCTACTGACAGCAATGGATAGCCCATCCAGAAAGAAAATTAAGATGGAAGCACAAGTTTTAAAAGATACATTTTACAAGAAGACTTTAATTGATATTTATAGGACATTTCATCTGAAAGCAGCAGAGTACACTTTCTTTTCAATGTTCAACTCTTTGTGATCTCATGGACTCTAACAAGCCTCGATCCCCTTCTACTATTATCCCTCAGAACTTGCTCAAATTTATATCCATTGAGTCAGTCTAGCCACCTCATCCCCTGCCACGCCTTTCTCCTTTTGTCTTCAATCTTTCCCAGCATCAGGGTCTTTTCCCATGAGTTGGCTCTTTGCATCAGGCGGCCAAAGTGTTGGAGCTTCAGCCTCAGCAACAGTCCTTCTAGTGAATATTCAGGATATGATTTCCTTTAGGTTTGACTCATTTGATCTCCTTGCAATCCACAGGACTCTCAAGAGTGTTCTTCAGAAATCTCATAAGAAATCAGAAATCAATTTCAAGGAAAAATCTAAAAAGCATAAATACATGGCTCACTGAATAAATGAAAGAGAAAATATTAAAAATACCTATAAAAGTTAAATGAAAACATGATGACCCCAAATCTATGGGATGCAGCAAAATCAGTTCTAAGAGGGAAGTTTATAGCAATATAGTTTTATCTCAAATAACAAGAAAAATCTCAAATAAACAATCTAACCCTATATGTAAAGCAAGTAGAGAAAAAAGAATAAGCAAACCCAAAGTTAGTAGAAGGGATGTAATCGTAAAAATTAGAGCAGAAATAAATGAAATAGAGACAAAGAAAACAATAGTAAAGATGAATGAAACTAAAAGCTAGTTCTTTGAGAAGACAAACAAAACTGATAAATCTTTTGTTGTAACTCTCAAAGAGTTCAACTCTTTGTGAACCCAGGGACTGCAGCACACCAGACTCCCTTGTCCATCACTTTTTACTTATGCTTGCTCAGATTTATGTCCATTGAGTCAGTGATTTAATCTAACCATCTCATCCTCTGCTGTTCCCTTCTCCTTTTGCCTTCAAACTTTTACCCTTTACAAACTCTTCCAAAAATTTTCAGATGAAGAAATCCTGTCAGCTTCTTGCTATGAGGCTACCATCACCCTGATAGCAAAATCAGACAAAGACACTACAGAAAAAGAAAATTATAGGTCAATATCACTAGTGAACATACACACAAAAGTCCTCAATGAAATACTAGGAAACAGAATACAACAGCACATTAAAAGGGTCATACACCATGATCAAATCAATCAGTGTGATACACCATATAAACAAATTAAAGAATCAAATGTATATGATCATCTGAATAGATGCAGAAAAATCTCTTGACAAATTTAACACCATTTTATGATTAAAAGTCTCCAGAAAACAGGCATAGAAGGAACTTACCTCAACATAATAAAGATCATATACAACAAACCCACAGCAAACATCATTCTCGACGGTGAAAAGCTGAAAAAAATTTCTTCTAAGCTCAGAAATAAGACCAGGATGTTCATTCTTTCCACTGTTATTCAGCATAGTTTTGGAATTCTCAACCACAGCAATCAGAGAAGAAAAAGAAATAGAAGGAATTCAAATCAGAAAAGAAGTAAAATTGTCACTATGTGCAGATGACATGATATCGTATGTATGTATGGATGGGAGAGTTGGACTATAAAGAAAGCTGAGTGTTGAAGAATTGATACTTTTGAACTGTGGTGTTGGAGAAGACTCTTGAGAATCCCGTGGACTGCAAGAAGATCCAACCAGTCCATCCTAAAGATCAGTCCTGAATATTCATCAGAAGGACTGATGCTGAAGCTGAAACTCCAACACTTTGGCCGCCTGATGTGAAGAACTGACTCATTTGAAAAGACCCTGATGCTGAGAAAGATTGAAGGCAGGAGGAGAAGGGTATGACAGAGGATGACGTGATTGGATGGCATCACCGATGCAATGGACATGAGTTTGAGTAGGATCCAGGAGTTGATGATGGACAAGGAGGACTGGCGTGCTGCAGTCCATGACGTCGCAAAGAGTCAGACATGACTGAGCGACTGAACTGAACTGATGATACTGTACATAGAGAATCCTAAAGATTCTACCAGAAAATTACTAGAGCTCATAAAAGGATTTGGTAAATTTGCAGGATACAAATACACAGAAATCTTTTCCATTCCTATATGCTAACAATGAAGGATCAGAAAAAGAGATTAAGGAAACATTATCATTTACCATTGCAACAAAGAATAAAATTCCTAGAAATAAACCTTTTAAGAAGGAAAAATTTTGTACTCAGAAAACTATAAGATATTGATGAACGATATCAAAGATGACACGTACAGATGGAGAGGTTTACCATATTCTTACATCAGAAGAATCAATATTGTGAATATGATTATGCTACCCAAAGTAACTTACAGATTTGATGCAATGCGTATCAAGTTACCCATGGCATTATCCCAGAATTAGAACAAGAAAATATTACAGTTTGTGTGAAGACACAAAAGACCTTTAATAGTCTAAACAATCTTAAGAATGAAAAACAGAGCTGGAGGAATCAGGTTCCCTGACTTCAAACAATATTACAAAGCTACAGTAATACAGCATGCTACTGGCACAGAAACACAAATATAAATCAACAGAACAGGATATAAAGTCCAGAGACAAGCTTGGGCACCTATGGTCACCTAATCTATGACACAGGAGGCAAGAATATACAATAGAGAAAAGACTGTCTTTTCAATAAGTGTTGCTGGGAAAACTGTACAGGTACTTGCAAAAAATGAAATTAGGACACTCCCTAATACCACACACACACACACACACACACACACACCCTCCAAATGGATTAAAAAACTAAATGTAAGACCAGACTGTAAAAAATTCTTAGTGGAAAACCTAGAAAGAATGCTCTTTGACACAAATCACAGCAAGATCTCTTTTGATCCCTCTCCTAGAATAATGGAAATTAAATCCTAACTTGTTAGGCTATATAACCTTGATTATATATCAATGGGTTATACCTACTAATATATTGTTAGGGTTTTTACATATATGTTGAACTCTAGTTATTTTTTCTTATGGTGTTTTGTCTGACTTTGTTATCACAGTAATAATGGCATCAGAGAATAAGTTGGGAAGTGTGACTAGTGAACCCAAGTGCTAGGTTTTGATATGGATAGGTCACTTGACACCTGAATCTGTCATGACACATGACTGGAGTAACAGCAGTGAAGAAGCAGGGCATAAGGAAGTAGATGGCAGAGATCCCTATTCTACAATGATGTGTTCTTGATTTCGTTGCTTCGCATGAGGCCATCCAATTCTTTATTTTGAGGGGTTCTGACTATACTCTAAGGACAGGACAGATTTTGTCCAGAGCCTTGCTATTAGAAATATGCAAAAAAATATATAAGCCAAATGCCAGCATCATTGACATCACCTGGGAGCTTGTCAGAAACACAGGTTTTTAGGCCTCAATCAGATTGGAAACATTACAGAAGTTGTTCTAATTGCAAACATTAGGTGTTTCACGGAATTGAAAGGTCAAGAAAGAAAAAAAGCGTCCAATCAGATATAACCGTAGGTATGAGACTTTCCCCTCTTGTCATCTTGGATTTGTGGCAACTTTATCTGGATATTGAACACACAGTATTCATGGATTGTTTTCATAAAGCAACATTATTTTGTATTCTCATTCTCCTTTTGTCTTTAATTACTGGTTAGTTTTCCATGATTGGATGAAAATCTGGCATCACCGTGACACTCTGGTCAAGGCACTTCCTAGTATATTTAAAGCAGAAAAGTCTCAACTCAGAAATTGCAATGTTCAGGTCCTTCACTCCAGCGCCTGTCCTCCTTCTCACCCCACAGCTAGCAGGGGCTCTTAGAGTAAGCAGTCATCCCTGGAAGAAGACAATGTGGTCAGTTTCTTCCCTCTTTTTTTGGATCAACTTGTTCCCTACTTGATAGCCATTGATTTTTCATGAGGGAAGGTTGGGGTGAAGAGGTGAGAGGTGATATGGAAAGAGGGCCGAGAAGAAGTATAATAAAGTTTTCCTTTCCCTGGTACCATCTTTCTCCCGGTTTGGCCAAATTTCAGTTACTCTGTGCTGAGGCTATTTGGGCCTTTAAATATTCCTCTTGGACACAGAGTCCCTATCTCATGTGGTCTTGAAAACTTTGCCTCAACAAATCATAGGGATACAGGCCATTTCTGGCTCTGCAACACATCTCAACCTTGGAGCAGCCAGCCAGCCTGTCTACCTTTATACTGAACAGGCAAAATGTGACATGAGTCCACTGTAAATGTTCCAGCTGCAGGAGGCACAAATTAAGTACTTTAAGAGGTCTTGGGAAGCCCTTCTCATTAGGCCTCAGAACGGTGGAATTCACAGCACACTGTATTTCATTCTAGGAGTTTATTTCTAAAATTCCTTCCACATCTCCATGTAGCCTGGCCCAAATTGTAAAGCAGGTGAAGAGCTAATATTCAGGAAACCAATTTTCAGATGTTTTC
>SJYV01018325.1:626168-671352 GCA_006410875.1 Neotragus pygmaeus
TTAGGGTTTTTACATATATGTTGAACTCTAGTTATTTTTTCTTATGGTGTTTTGTCTGACTTTGTTATCACAGTAATAATGGCATCAGAGAATAAGTTGGGAAGTGTGACTAGTGAACCCAAGTGCTAGGTTTTGATATGGATAGGTCACTTGACACCTGAATCTGTCATGACACATGACTGGAGTAACAGCAGTGAAGAAGCAGGGCATAAGGAAGTAGATGGCAGAGATCCCTATTCTACAATGATGTGTTCTTGATTTCGTTGCTTCGCATGAGGCCATCCAATTCTTTATTTTGAGGGGTTCTGACTATACTCTAAGGACAGGACAGATTTTGTCCAGAGCCTTGCTATTAGAAATATGCAAAAAAATATATAAGCCAAATGCCAGCATCATTGACATCACCTGGGAGCTTGTCAGAAACACAGGTTTTTAGGCCTCAATCAGATTGGAAACATTACAGAAGTTGTTCTAATTGCAAACATTAGGTGTTTCACGGAATTGAAAGGTCAAGAAAGAAAAAAAGCGTCCAATCAGATATAACCGTAGGTATGAGACTTTCCCCTCTTGTCATCTTGGATTTGTGGCAACTTTATCTGGATATTGAACACACAGTATTCATGGATTGTTTTCATAAAGCAACATTATTTTGTACTCTCATTCTCCTTTTGTCTTTAATTACTGGTGTTAGTTTTCTACGACTGGATGAAAATCTGGCATCACCGTGACACTCTGGTCAAGGCACTTCCTAGTATATTTAAAGCAGAAAAGTCTCAACTCAGAAATTGCAATGTTCAGGTCCTTCACTCCAGTGCCTGTCCTCCTTCTCACCCCACAGCTAGCAGGGGCTCTTAGAGTAAGCAGTCATCCCTGGAAGAAGACAATGTGGTCAGTTTCTTCCCTCTTTTTTTGGATCAACTTGTTCCCTACTTGATAGCCATTGATTTTTCATGAGGGAAGGTTGGGGTGAAGAGGTGAGAGGTGATATGGAAAGAGGGCCGAGAAGAAGTATAATAAAGTTTTCCTTTCCCTGGTACCATCTTTCTCCCGGTTTGGCCAAATTTCAGTTACTCTGTGCTGAGGCTATTTGGGCCTTTAAATATTCCTCTTGGACACAGAGTCCCTATCTCATGTGGTCTTGAAAACTTTGCCTCAACAAATCATAGGGATACAGGCCATTTCTGGCTCTGCAACACATCTCAACCTTGGAGCAGCCAGCCAGCCTGTCTACCTTTATACTGAACAGGCAAAATGTGACATGAGTCCACTGTAAATGTTCCAGCTGCAGGAGGCACAAATTAAGTACTTTAAGAGGTCTTGGGAAGCCCTTCTCATTAGGCCTCAGAACGGTGGAATTCACAGCACACTGTATTTCATTCTAGGAGTTTATTTCTAAAATTCCTTCCACATCTCCATGTAGCCTGGCCCAAATTGTAAAGCAGGTGAAGAGCTAATATTCAGGAAACCAATTTTCAGATGTTTTCCTTTGTATATTTATATCTTGCATATATATATATATATATATATATATATATATATATATTTATTTNGTGAAGGCCTTCCAGCCAGCAGCATCTGGGTGACACTTGCCAGTACAAAAAGCGCCCCAGGAACTGAGCCTCAAACAGCAGCACATCTCTTGCAGATGTGGAAATGTGGTGTTCACGTGAGCACGTCCTTGGTGACTGTTTAGTTGCTGATTTCAAATTTCATTGTTTTCTAGGACTATTGGTATAACGGCTGTAATTGCATTTTGTGAGCAATATTCTGAAGGCTGCATGTTTCTCAGAGGGAGCATATTTTGGGAACTGGTCAGGTAGACCCTGGATATAAAATGTGTGCTTTTGAAATATAGTATGTATATATTTTATAATTACTCAATGAACAAGCTCATAGCATTTTCTAGTTTCTGATATGAGAATAATTAAATGTCTTTCCCTGTTTTGTTCTGGTTTGGGAGCTCTTGGCAGTTCATCGACTTCAAAAAAAAAAAAAAAAGGTAAATAGATAAAACAATTGCCTTAGTGACAGATAAATGAAAATTCACACCAAAATATTCTTTTGATACATTCAGGAAAGTTGATGATCTCCTGGGACTGAGTCAGATGTGGGACCAGAGGTTAGACACCTCTTATTAATGGATCTTTGGAAGAGTAGCTACTTAAAAATGAAATAATTCATCTGGTGAGTTAACTGAGCTTCAAGTTAGCCCCCAAATGCTAGGTTTATACTTGCTGTCCAAATTAATTACCTCCAAATGATAGCTTGGATGACTTGCTTCAATTCAGGCAAGAAGGACAGGAAACAAAAGAATAGGACAACCAAGTGGTAAGACAATAGGAAGAAAATGCTCATGGTGATGACTGCAAAACAGAGCCAAAGGTGTCTCAGCACAATAACAGCGATGTACCTGCCATTGCTCTATATTTATCTCCGCAGATAATTTATCTCCACAGAGAGTATACTGTTTGAAAGAAGCTTGAGCAGTCTTGGCTATAATGTCTGCATAATATATATTGTCAGAGTTAGAATGGAAATCACATGCTTATCTTTTCCTATTTGATCCCTAATACACAAGAGTTAAATTGAACAGAAACTTAGAATGGGCAGAATATGGTGGCTGCAAATGTTGAGGATAGAACTTCAAATATTCCAAAATAAATGATTTTTAAATAGTGAAAGAATTTTGCTGTGAAGACTGAAGCACCAAATACAGTTTCAGCCCAGGCAGAAGAATGGGAATAAAAAAATTTAGCAGGAGCCAGACTCGGAACTGGCTTTTCAGGACCAGGGAGGAATCAAGGGCAATGAGGCAGAGCTCAGGAGTCGGTCAGTTCTGCCTTTGAAGACTGACCTGCAGCCTCCCCAGACTTCAGAATCCTCATCAGTCACGTTTGACTTCTGTCTTAGAGTCGAGCTATGATATTAATATTAACAATCCTATTATTCTTAGTCCATAGGTTAGAAAAGTGAGGCCCAGAGAATTCTTTCACAACGTGTACATATATCAAATCATCACATTGCAGGCTTTAAATACCTTAACCTGGTTAAGAGTCTGTGAACGAGTGAGGACTGAGCAGGAGATGGACCCACGACAGTCTGACCCCTGCATGTGTTCTCACCAGACATTCTCTACCGCCGTTCAATGATGTCAATGATTAACAGCACACTCAAAAGTGTCAATAACGCTAAAGGTGTTACTTTGAGTTTCCAAGACGTGTAGAATGGCATGTGTGATTAATAAGCTTTCCAATACAGGTTCGACTGAAACAAGCTAGGTTCTTAATTGTGCACAAAATTTGATATTCAGAAGGAAAGATCCTTAACTAAAACTATTGTTTTCAATTTTAGTATCTCTTTTCTTATATTTAATTATTTTGTGATTGCTGAAGTAATAAAGACTGGCTTGGCCAAAAAGTTCAAATGAGTTTTGAACAGAACCCAAAACAAAATGGTTTTTTTCTGTCAGATGTTATAGAAAATCCAAGCAAACTTTTTGGCCAACCCAATACTTACTTTACAAATTTGAGTAAGGCAAGAAATAGACAGTGGAAATAAGAAAAAATCACACACTTCTGGCAACTAGATGAAATTATTTTAAATATTTTGTTGGATTGTCCTATTGCATGTATGCTGTATGTATACTTATGGTGTCAATGTATGTGTGTAGCTGCTAGAAAGATACTTGTCCAAGATCACACAAAACTGAAAGGTAAAATTAAGATTTTAACTCAGGTCTGCCTGAAATACATTTTTGGATATATAAATATGTACATATCCCCAAACACATATTTCTTTGTATAATATGTAAAATTTTACTCAAATATTATTGCTATTCATTACAATATGCATCTAGTCTTCAAAGATGATTTTTGCATTTATCTTAAGTTTTATATACATTCTAGAAATTACGTAGACAGTTTAACCTATCTCGTTCACTTCTTTAGACCTATGATCATCCATTCTTGAGTTTCTTTTTTTAACCACTTTGTTGAGGTATGATCTACAAAAAGCATATTTTAAGTATATACAGCTTGATGAGTTTGGAGATAAGTATATATAATATCCATGAACCATCACCACGATCTACGTCATAAATATACTCCTCACCTCACCACCTCCAAAGGTTTCCTCCTGTTCTCTTTTTTTTTTTTCCAGCCTTATTGGGGTAACATTGACAAAACTGTAAGATATTTAAAGTGTAAAATGTGATGATTTGATATACGTACACATTGTGAAAGAATTCTCCCCATCAAATTAGTTAACATGTTTATCATTTCATAATTTAACCTTTTTTGTGTGTGAGAGAATGAAGACATTCTACTCTTAGTGAATTTTGATTATAGAATATTGTTATCAATTATAATAAAGTTAGCACCTCAGACCTTATTTATTTTACAACTAAAAGTTTGTACCCTTTATCAACCTCTCCCTGTTTGTCCTACTCCCAAACTCAAGTGGCTTCCCAGGTAGCACAGCAGTAAAGGATCTGCCTGCCAATACAGGAGATGCAGATCTGATCCCTGGGCCGGGAAGATCCCCTGGAGGAGGAAATGGCAACCCACCCCAGGATTCTTGCCTCAAAAATTCCACGGACAGAGGAGCCTCACAGGCTAGAGTCTATGATGTCACAGAGTCAAATGCAACTGAGCACACACCCACATGCAAACTCTAGCAGCCACTTTTCCACTCTGCTTCTTTTCAACTTTCTATTTTTTAAGATTTCATATAAGTGATATCACGTGATTTTTGTCTTTCTATCTGGCTTATTTTACCTAGCATAATGCCCTCCAGGTTCATCCATGTTATAAGAAATGACATAGTTTCCTTGGTATATAATTATAAATATAAATGCAAATATATATATATATCTATAATGTATATATAAATATGACATCAGGGCTTCCCTTGTAGTTCAGTTGGTAAAGAAACTGCCTGGGTTTGATTCTTGGGTGGGGAAGATCCCCTGAAGAAGGACATGGCAACCCACTCCAGTATTCTTGTCTGGAGAATCCCATGGACAGAGGAGCCTGGCAGGCTACAGTCTAAGAGGTCACAAGAGTGGGACTTGACTTGGTAACTAAAATTATAAAACCACCAAATATGAGATAGTAGTACAAATGCTCCTTCAGGATAATGATTTCCTTTTCTTTGGATGTATACTCAGAAGTGGGATTGCTGAATCACACGATAGTTCTTTTTTTAAATTTCTTGAGGAAACTCCATACTGATTTCCATAGTGGCTGCACCATTTTACATTCTGGTTCGAAGCCTTTCCCATTCTACGGTGCTTGATCTCTCCTCACCTCTAGCCGCTGCCTCTCTGAGTTAAGGGCTGTCAGTGATATCCTCCCGGGTCTCCTCCATCTGCTTTCAAATACTCTTTTATTATAAGACATTAATAATTAAACGACTGAACTCAACTCACTATCTTGCCCAGAAGTCCAGAACTGTGGCATGTGCATTAAAATTTAAGTTGTGAGATAGGACTTGGGAGTCAGATAACCTAGTTATACCTCTTCTAGCTATGTGCCTTTTCAAAAATGATCTCACTCTTCTGAGGCTCAGTCTCCCAATTTGTAAATTAGGAGAGATTATTTTCTCTTCTGCAAGCTGCTGGAAGGCTTCTGTGAGATACCTACCAAGGCACCACCAGTCCATGGCAAAAACCTCCAATCAACAGTGCCGTGATTTCTGGCTGGGCCAGACTTTCTGTTGTTCAGTCACTAAGTCTTGTCCAAGTCTTTTGCAACCCTGTGACTGTAGCCTGCAGCCTGCCAGGTTTCTTGTCCATGGGATTCCTCAGGCAAGAATACTGGCATAAGCTGCCCTTTCCTTCTCCAAGAGACTCCTACTAGAATCAAAGCATGCCACAGACCCACTACTTCTGATCAACATTCAGTCCCTTCTTTAGTTACTAGCCTCTGTGATGCTTTTGTATTTTGCACAGCTCTTAGTGAACACTTAGTTACCACATGCACTCAGTAGGTACTCAATAAATGCTTTAAAAAATAGTGTAAATGAACCTATTAATAATTTGGGGTGCATTTGGGGATTCAGTGAGTCATCTTCTGAGACAGTTTCTCATTTCTTGTTTTTAGTTAGCTTTTTCACCTGGATGCATCCTAATAGGGAGAAAATTAAAGTATAAGGCCACTGGGAATGAGAGCCTGAGGAACAACTAAACTAAAGAGAGGAATGAGGGAACGTTATTTGTTATGAGCATGATATAAAGAACAAGAAGTCCTGGATGTAACCCATGTGAGCCATCCCCTGTGAGATCAGTAGCAATCTTGGCCTTTCCTGAACTCTGACACTAATTCCTGTCCTACACGTCCTTGGACGTGCGAAATAGAAGGAAAAGGTGGATTTAATGAAGTTATTTCTGTCGCCAAACATGTTTCAGTTGCCTTTGTGCTGTATCCTGTCATTACCCAACCATATGGTGTTAAAAAACACTCTCTAAAATGCAATTTTATAAAAGATTACTTTGCAGTTGTAATGAGTAATGGTGATCTGCTTCACAGCTAGAAATGCATGACAGCGGCTCCTATATAGTACCAAACTTCAGCATGCGTTAGAGAACCAGGAGAGAGGAAGAAAGGAAGCGGATCTCTCCTCCCGTCTTTCTATAAATCACAGTGGGTACCTCCAATAGTTTAAGTCAGAAGGGGGCACTGGGGCAGTAGTCATCATGAGGCCATCAGATGCCTGAGAGAGGCCTTTAGAACTGCCCCTCTCCATGGCTCCTTATTCCACCTTTAAAGTTTTGTCTATGTGTCTAGACTTCAGGCCATCTTAGCTTCCCTCCAGCCACAAGGCTCATTACAACTGAGGCCTGCAGAGTCTCCTTCTCACTGGCTCTCCAGCCCCATCAGTCAGGGAAGACATAGCTGACACTTAGCTGGAGAAGTTTGAGTTGAATTAACTGATCCTCTCCATTAAGCAAAAATGATTAGGAGAAACTGCCCTAATAGGCCAGGTTATCTACGTGTGTAAACATCCTGGGAGAGATTTCTCCATCTTTGCGGGGGATCATTCATACTGACTTCATGGCTCAAGAAGACACACTAACACTTAGAGACTGCAGGAAGAACCTATAGTGGCCGTCTCCTCTGCCCTAGAATTCAAGATGTGAGGATGCTGAAGGGTAGTATTTCTGAAACACTCTTGCTCTGATGCCAACTTACACAGCTAGTTGACCTCAGATTCCTCATCTTCAAAATGAAAGTAATGGACTAGATGCCTTTCTAAGGCTGTCAGGCTTTGACATTTTATGAGCTGATGATGCACAAAATTTGCTCAAATATTACTTTGTTTATTGCTTGCTATCTTTCTAGCTGTTAATATAACCCACAGATATAAAATGACAAAATCCCTTCACCCTGTTAAAAGATAGATTGAGGCATGTTAAAAATGTTATCTATCGGAATCAGGCAGTACCAGGCCATAAGTGGTAGCAACGCTGTACCAACTGGAGCTGGGGAGAAACTTCATAGAGAAGAAAGAAAGAAAAGTGAAGTCTCTCAGTCATATCCAACTCTTTGAGACTCCATGGACTGTAGCCTACCAGGCTTCTCTGTCCGTGGGATTTTCCAGGCAAGAAGCAATTGAAACCAGGCCTCCCACATTGCGGACAGCTGCTTTATCCTCTGAGCCACCAGGGAAGCCCTTTATAGAGAAGAGACTGAAGCAAAGTAAGGAAGTTATTGATTGGCTATAGCTTAAAGCCTGATTGGCTCTTTGTGATTGGTTATTCCCAGGTTTCAGTTTCCTAACCCTGAGGCATTTACAGGCTTGGATTTTGGTTTTACTTGTGCAAGCTGGCTAGCATTAGAGACCCAGTCAGTCTAATGGTGTCCTTGTTTAATCAACATTAACATCACTCATTCTTTCTTCGGAGGGAAAGCTCAGACTAAGCCTCCTTTATCCTCCTGAGGCAGAGGAAGCTCTGACCCTGAGATCTGGGTTTTCCCATAGCGGTTGATTCAGGTTCTGTCTTTTTTTTTTCTTTAACTTATAAAGGGTTTGTCTTTTTTCAGCTAAATAACAAAGAGAAGTCCTCTGAAAACCCTTGAACCAGTTTCCATGTTTATAATGTAAGAGTCGGTTTTTTGTAAAGAATTTGTGTATGAAAAGTGCCTAGGGACACAGCAGGTCCTGGACAGTCCACAGGCAGGCATCTGCGTTGTGACATTGGGTGATTCACTCTCCCTCCAATCCTGTTTCTTCACATTTAACGGGTGGACCAAGGGCTGGATGAGCTCATAACCTGCCCTGGTCCCCATTTCTCACATTTTTGCAGAGTCTTAGGGTGCCAGCGAAATATATGCTATTTATTTGATGCCTCACTTCCTCAACTTGGGGTCTCCATACAGTTTTACTGTTGGAAACACTTTGTTCTGTGACACAAGTTTTGTGAAAATACAGGATAATTGTTAAAGTTTCTCTCTTTTGACAGTAATTCAATGCCTTTAACAAAATGTATAATCCTTTTGTACCTAAATGTTTATGTGTGTTGTTAAACCATAATGTAAAAATATATAAACATTTTCACATGTTCGACCAGATCAAATATGGTATGTATGATAATAATTAGAACCACCAACCTAGCGTATTGTGAAAAAGTTTCACATATGCATTTAATTTTAGTTTCTGATTTTCAAGTATGCATTCAGGGAAAGGCGGAAGTGGCTTTCTACTTAACTACTTTGCTGCTAACAGAACATGCCTATGTTTTGGCAAGTTTCCTAGGGAACATCTGTCTAAAAGGGAACATGGGGGAGTTAATCCACCTCTACCAAGCCAGGGGAACTGCTTTATGTCCCGTGCTATCTCTGTTAAACTTCTTAACTGTGTAACCCTTTGAGCAGAGCCACGAAACTCATCTCTTTGAATAAAAAAGCATAAGCAAAACTGAAACTGGTTTATTTATAGAAGAACATAGTTGGTAAACAACTTAGACTCTTTTTCCAAAAGAATTATTTGTAGAAAACTCCAATGCTGGGGTGGTGATAGGGTTATGGGGTGGGGTTTGTAAATGGCTTGCGGATGTTTCCAATGAGTCATACAAAAGGAATGAATGGAAAAAAGCTGCTTAGAATTGAGTAGTGGGGGTGGAGAAGGGAAGGGTTGGAGAACAAAGCAAAATAGCACTTTGGCATTGCCTCAGTTCTGGTTGGAGGAGGCATGATGAAGAATTTTAAAAATAATAATAATAAAGAGTCCAACAACTTAGAGGAACTGGCTGGACAGCTCTAAATAGAATGGGATTAGGTCTTCCCTTTCTCAGCTAGGTTTGATTAGGAATGTGCTAATGGTTCAGAGATGAAGAAAGACTAACTGACAGAATAAATAGTTACAAGTTACTGGAAACTTAGTGGGAATGTTAGAATTTGAACTCAATGCCTTTCTCTAAATCCTGACATTCATTTTTTAAACTGCATACAGAAGTTTTCCCCCACTTCATAATTAACCATCCCAAAAACAAGGACATTTAAGACTGTGGGGACAGGTAGAGGACAAGACACAAAGGTAAATTTGAATTTTGAATAACAATTTTTAAAAAATTTGCTACATCTGCTAACTCTGGTCAGACAGGATCATAAATTGACAAAATTCCACAAGACCAAATCAGGCAAGCTAGCCTCAAACAAGACAGATGTAAAAGACAAAGTTAGAGAGAGAAATCATGTAAATGGGTAGAAACAGGAAACAGCAGTCTCCTAAGGGAAGAACAAAGTGGTGGGGACCTGGGGATGGCTGGTAAGAAAAATCAGGAGCTGAAAGATCCAGCAGAAAGAAGCCAAACCTGAACAAGAAAGATAAAGTAATTCAGCAGAACTTTGATAAAGCGCATACAGAGGCCTCAACACCAGAGTGATTATATTAGTTTAGGCTGCCATAGCAAAGTACCACACAGTAGGTGGCTTTAGCAACAGAAAGTCACCTCCTCACAGTTCTGGAGGTTAGAAGTCTAGTGTTGATTTCTTCTGAGGTTTCTCTCCTTTGCTGGAGGATGGCCATAATCTTCCAGTGTCTTCTCATGGTCTTTTCTCTGTGAGCATCTTATCTGTTCCTCTTGTTAAGATGCCTGTCATGTTGGATTAAGGTCTACCCACATGACTTCAGGCCCTGTCTCTAAATACAGTCACATTCTGAACTTCTGGGGGCTAGGACTTCAACATAGAATTTTAAGAGAACATAACTCTGTACATCACATGTGATGCTTTCCAAATTTCTATCAATTCAGTTCAGTTCTGCAAGCATTTATCACTATTTAATATGGGCGATCTTGTGTCAGGTTTTGGGGAAACAAAAATTAATAGAGCATGATTCCGGCCTTCAAATGTACTATGTAGTGGGGAGTCAGACACACACATGAAAATATTGGTTTAGGGAACACGGATCTAGGTCAGGTCCTGGAGGGCTCACCAGCTAAGAGAACTCAGACAGTGTTCTGGTCTAATAAAAGGTGGACTCACATCTAGTAGCTGAAATTGAGCCCTTGGTCTTGAACCCTCTAAGTTCAAGTTCTCTGGGCTTGAGTCTAACTAGACTTTAGGGGTCGCGAAGGTGGTGGAAACTAGAGAGAAGAGGAGGGATGGGGCAGGGCTTCCACACTGACTCCTCCCCTCCACCAGCTCCTGCTGCTCACCTGACACTTGATAAGGGCGCGAAGAATCATAACAGTGGGATAGCTGGTGGCGTAACCTGAAGAGACAGTGGCTGAAAAGGGGGCCCAGGAATGGCTTACCAGAGGTCACAGTGGAGGCAGGAGCAGGGTGGTGACTGTGCCCAGAGCTCCGAGCTTGGCGAGGCCATGAAGAAACTGTGTGGCCCACTTGGGGTGGCAAGGCTGGCAGAGCCGGGCCTGGATGCACAGGAGCCAGAGCCCTGCAGAGGGTGGGCCATGCGGGCAGCAGGACGGACCCACGGCTGCAGTGAGCCTGGGAGCTCGCTCCGCCTGGGGGTCCCCTGACCTTGGCTCCCGCCTTCCCCAGGCCCTCCTCCAAGGGACGCCTGCAGGGCCTTTATCCCGACCTCCAGGTGTCATGGCGATTGACTTTGGCTGGTGAAAGTTTACATGTTCCAGGACAACCAGCAGTGATACAGCCCGACTGGGGCTCCAGGCACGTCGTGGAGCAACTGAAGGGCATGTCCCTGCTAGTCAAGGCCTGATAAAACGTGGTCNATCTTATCTGTTCCTCTTGTTAAGATGCCTGTCATGTTGGATTAAGGTCTACCCACATGACTTCAGGCCCTGTCTCTAAATACAGTCACATTCTGAACTTCTGGGGGCTAGGACTTCAACATAGAATTTTAAGAGAACATAACTCTGTACATCACATGTGATGCTTTCCAAATTTCTATCAATTCAGTTCAGTTCTGCAAGCATTTATCACTATTTAATATGGGCGATCTTGTGTCAGGTTTTGGGGAAACAAAAATTAATAGAGCATGATTCCGGCCTTCAAATGTACTATGTAGTGGGGAGTCAGACACACACATGAAAATATTGGTTTAGGGAACACGGATCTAGGTCAGGTCCTGGAGGGCTCACCAGCTAAGAGAACTCAGACAGTGTTCTGGTCTAATAAAAGGTGGACTCACATCTAGTAGCTGAAATTGAGCCCTTGGTCTTGAACCCTCTAAGTTCAAGTTCTCTGGGCTTGAGTCTAACTAGACTTTAGGGGTCGCGAAGGTGGTGGAAACTAGAGAGAAGAGGAGGGATGGGGCAGGGCTTCCACACTGACTCCTCCCCTCCAGCGGCTCCTGCTGCTCACCTGACACTTGATAAGGGCGCGAAGAATCATAACAGTGGGATAGCTGGTGGCGTAACCTGAAGAGACAGTGGCTGAAAAGGGGGCCCAGGAATGGCTTACCAGAGGTCACAGTGGAGGCAGGAGCAGGGTGGTGACTGTGCCCAGAGCTCCGAGCTTGGCGAGGCCATGAAGAAACTGTGTGGCCCACTTGGGGTGGCAAGGCTGGCAGAGCCGGGCCTGGATGCACAGGAGCCAGAGCCCTGCAGAGGGTGGGCCACGCGGGCAGCAGGACGGACCCACGGCTGCAGTGAGCCTGGGAGCTCGCTCCGCCTGGGGGTCCCCTGACCTTGGCTCCCGCCTTCCCCAGGCCCTCCTCCAAGGGACGCCTGCAGGGCCTTTATCCCGACCTCCAGGTGTCATGGCGATTGACTTTGGCTGGTGAAAGTTTACATGTTCCAGGACAACCAGCAGTGATACAGCCCGACTGGGGCTCCAGGCACGTCGTGGAGCAACTGAAGGGCATGTCCCTGCTAGTCAAGGCCTGATAAAACGTGGTCCCCTGGAGAAGGAAGTGGCAACCCCCTTCAGGATTCTTGCTTTGAGAATCACGTGAGTACAATGACACTGGGAAATGAGCCCCCCAGTTCAGTAGGTATCCAGTATGTGACTGAGGAAGAGCAGAGAAACAGCTCCAAAAAGAAGGAAGGAACTGGGCTAAAGCAGAAATGTCGCTCAGTTGTGGATATGTCAGGTGGTAAAAGTTAAGGCCAGTGCTGAAAAAGAATAATATTGCATAGGAACCAAGAATGTTAGGTCCACGAATCAAGGTAAATTGGACACGGATAAGCAGAAGAAAAGAGTGAACATCAACATTTTAAGAATCAGAGAACTAAAATGGACGGGAATGGGCAGCTTTAATTGAGATGACCATTATATCTACTGCTGTGGGCAAGAATTCCATAGAAGAAATGGACTAGCCCTCATGGTCAACAAAAGAGTTTAAAATGCAGTACTTGGGTGCAATCTCAAAAATGACAGAATGATCTTGGTTCATTTTCAAGACAAGGCATTCAGCATCACAGTAATCCAAGTCTGTGCCCTGACCCCTAATGCTGAAGAAGCTGATTTGACTGGTTCTATGAAACCTACAAGACCTACTAGAATTAACACCAAAAAAAGATATCCTTTTCATCATAGGCGATTAGAATGCAAAAGTAGGAAGTCAAGAGATACCTGGAGTAGCAGGCAAGTATGGCCTTAGAGTACAAAATGAAGCAGGGTAAAGGCTAACAGTTTTGCCAAGATAATTCACTGGTCATAGCAAATACCCACTTCCAACAACACAAGAAACGGCTCTACACATGGACATCACCAGATGGTCAATACAAAAATCAGAATAATTATATTCTTTGCAGCCAAAAATGGAGAAGCTCTATACAGTCAGCAAAAACAAGACCTGGAACTGTTTGTGGCTGAGATCATCAGCATCTTATTGCAAAATTCAGACTCAAATTAAAAAAAAAAAGTAGGAAAAACCACTAGGTCATTCAGGTATGACCCAAATAAAATCCCTTATGATTATGCAGTGGAAATGATCTATAGAATCAAAGGAATAGATCTGGTATATAGAATGCATGAAGAACTGTGTACAAAGGTTTGTAACACTGTATAGGATGCAGTTACCAAAACCATCCCCAAGAAAAAGAAATGCAACAAGGCAAAATGGTGGTCTGAGGAGGCCTTATAAATAGAAAAGAGAAGGAAAAGGTAAAGGAGAAAGGGAAGGAAATATCTAACTGAATGCAGAATGCCAAAGAATAGCAAGGAGAGATAAGAAAGCCTACTTAAGTGAACACTGCAAAGAAACAGAGGAAAACAATAGAATGGGAAAGATTAGAGATCTCTTCAAGAAAATTAGAGATATCAAGAAAACATTTCATGCAGACTTGAGCAAATAAATGACAGAAATGGTAAGGCTCTAACAGAATCAGGAGAGACTGAAAAGAAGTGGTAGGAATACACAGAAGAACTACAAAATGGTCTTAATGACTCAGATGACCACAATGATGTCATCACTCACTTTGAGCCAGACATCCTAGAATGGGAAGTCAAGTGGGCCTTAGGAATCATCACTACAAACAAAGCTAGTGGAAATGATGGATTATAGTTGAGCTATGTCAAATCCTAAAAGATGATGCTGTTAACGTGCTGCATTAAATATGTCAGTGAATTTGGAAAACTCAGCAATAACCAAAGGACTGGAAAAGGTCAGGTTTCATTCCATCCTAAAGAAAGGCAATGCCAAAGAATGTTCAAACTACTGTACAATTGTGCTCATTTCACATGTGAGCAAGGTCATGTTCAAAATCCTTCAAAGTTGGCTTCAGCATTACATGAACCAAGAACTTCCAAATGTTCAAGCTGGATTTGGAAAAGGCAGACGAACCAGTCATGAACTTGCCAACATCTGCTGGATCATAGAAAAAGCAAGGGAATTCCAGAGAAAACATCTACTTCTGCTTCAGTGATTATGCTAAAGGCTTTGACTATGTAGATCACCAAAAAAAAAAAAAACAAAAAAAAAAGTGGAAAATTCTTGAAGAGTTGGGAATACCAGTCCACCTTACCTGCCTCCTGAGAAATCTGTATGCAGGTCAAGAAGCAACAGTTAGGACAGGACATGGTGCAATGAACTGGTTCCAAGTTGGGAAAGAAGTACATCAAGGCTGTATATTGTCACCCTGCTTATTTAATTTATGTGCAGAGTACATCATGCAAAATGCCAGGCTGTGTGAAGCACAAGCTGGAATCAAGATTTCTGGGAGAAATATCAATAATTTCAGATATGCAATGACNTATATGACTAATCTGAATATACTGTTGCCAGACTGGTTAACTCTCTGGATTAGACTGAATATTTCAGAAGTTTTGTATATCAGTCATCCATTCAGGTATATGTTATGGTCATGATTTACTTATTTTAGGAATAATGGAATATTTTCACTTGCTTTATAGAACCATAGTTAAGTTTATTAAAGGAAATAAGCATATAGTTTATGATTATATATATAGATGCATATATATACACACACATGTACGTACAGACACACTCATGCTTATGAAGGTCTCTGAAAGAGCAAAGCCATATGCATGCAAAACTTGTTCCTCTTCACAAATTCAGCTACATTAAAATAATATTGACAAATATTCTGATACTTGGATTTTCATTTACACAATCTTTATACAAAAGCCTTTGAAGTTAATATTTTCTCTCTTCTTATCTAAAACAGACTGTTTTGACAAAAGGTATGTCTGCCCTCCTTCATTAATATCCAAATCAGTGAGGAAAAAGGCTGTCTTTGATTTATATGAAACAATTTTGAACATATTTTAAGGTTTCAAAACTAAAATAGTTTCTTAATTTTTAAAATTATGCTTTATGGAGAAAATAAAGGATTAAAATCAAAAGATAAGACTGACTTTGATCTTCAAAGCCAAGCCACATGCTTGTTGTGTTATGCTTGCAGAAAGCCGTGTGCACCTTCTCAAATCTGTGTGGTACATAGCTAGCCCTTACTAGCCTTGCAGACTGCTATTTATAACATACATCAGGCTTTTGGATAAACTGATTGACTGGAGTTAAAATGCGTGTTTCTCATGTTGAAGGCTCACACAGGTGAATCAATGAATATTAGAAAATATGGTAAAATGGGAAAATCAAAACTGGAAAAGAGAGCAGAGCATTGTTTTTATTAGGTGTGTTTATACTGTTTGTATGACAGACCCTCACACACACACATTCTTCATACACATGCACACATGATATAATCTCAATATCTCCAACTCAGTTTGCTCTTCAAATATGAGATTTTCCTAACATTTCCTGATAGATCTGTTCATCTAATTTAATTCTGTATTGATATCTAGGACTCATTTCTTCAACAGTCAAATACTCAATGCAAGCTGTTTGAGCAAAATAGAAAAGTAGTTTTGACTCAGGTAATTGGAAAAGTCAGGAGTGAAGCCAGCATACACAATATCTGAAACCACTGATTTGATACATGTCAGGAGTGTCTCTCTCACATTCTCACACCTTTAATTTTTCTCTCCATATGGTTGTGGTCTTTCCTGCTGCTGATGGGGTAGATAATGGCTTGGGAGGCTGATTGCTTGCACATCATTACTGTGATTTTCACCATGCCTTTTCCTCCGCTCTCTCCCTCTTCGCCCATCCCCACACAAATCCCTGGTCAGTGTTTTGATTAAACCACCCAGTTCACATGCATGTGCCTATTTCTGAACCAGTCAGTGCGGGCATGAGTGTGCGGTCCTCTGAGCCATGGTATGAACCACCCTGACATAGGTGCCTGTAGCAGTAGTGAGAGCACCTCACCTGTAGAAATACAGGAAGTGAAGACGATAAAGAGAACATAGGAACATTTCTGAAAGCAGCCATCACTTCTCCTTTTATAATACCACATGGTTCTTCAATGTTTGCAACATCCATGTGATCAGAGCAAATTACAACTGAATAATAGCTATGAATCACAACCACAATAGCTATGACCACCATCACACACACACACACACACACAAACAAGAATTTTTTCTTCTTTTGGGACAATTGTGCAAAGTGTTTTCCACATTCTCTCATGTGACTCTCTTCAAAATATTTTGAAGTAGACTATTTCTGCTTTATATATGTGTGCGTGTGTGCCCAGTGTCTTCAGTCATATCAGAATCTTTGTGACCCCGTGAACTGTAGCCCACAAAGCTCCTCTGTCCTTGGAATTTCCAGGCAAGGATACTGGAGTGGGTTTCCATGCCCTTCTTCAGGGGATCTTCCTGACCCAGGGATCAAATCCATGTCTCCTGCATTACAGGTGGATTCTTTACCACTGAGCCTGATTTATATATGAGGAGACTAAAATTGTATGTGCACAGCTCAAACAATCTAACCAAAAACTACAAAGTACATTCTGTTTTGAAGTGTGTGTAGGTCAACCAAAGACTATAAATGCAACAGTAGGAAAAATGGTGATTGTATAGCCTAGATTTTACATCTCTCAGGGACTTAATATCAGCAAATGTTGATGGCATGCAAGACAATGCAAAAAACTTGGCAACAATTATGATGCAGTCATCAGTACAGTACACATTAGTTCAGTTGAACATGACCTAATTTGAAATAACAGTGACTTAGTAAGACATCCATTTCTATTTTCCTTACATAAATTCTGGGAGAGAGGGTACAGTCCATTGTTGGAACAATGACTTGAAAATCATCAGTGATCCACCCAAAGTTTTGCTTTTCTTGTTCTAACATGACTTTTCAGGAGGCAGCTATAACATTCCAGTCATCAGGAAGATATCGAGGGCAGAAGAGAGATAAGTTCCACCCCCCTTTAGAAACACTTCCCAGATGTGCATAGGACGCTTCACCAGCACATTATCACATGGCCACAGTTAGCTACAGTAGAGGCTTGTAAATAGTCTTTATTCCATTCAGTCATGTGTGCTGCTAGAAATCTGAGATTCTCTAATAGGAAAAAAAGAAAAATGGATATTGGAAAAGGAGGATAGGAGTTTCTGCCAAGAACTCTCTTCCACTTTTCTCTGTAATATGTCACTGATATCACTCTTGGAGTACACTATTACTGCCCTGGCCATGTTCCTTTAAACAGTCAAAGGACAATATTCTTACGTATTATATCTAACATGAGATTTGTTTTTCTTTCTGATTTACTAGACTTATGCTATGCTTATTTCTGTATACAAGCAGATTGCATCCTAATTGTTTTGTTAAAAAACCACTAAGCTCCACATTCGATCTCTCTCTCAAATCTTACTGTAATGTTATGCTCAACTATAGTAGAATGGCTTTATATTATAATAGATTGTATATACAAATGACTCTGAGAGTATTTCTTGTCCTGTGTTTTCATCCAGAAAACTGCCCATTGCTTTATAAAGAGATTAAACCTATTTTCCCTCCTCTTGAAATCGGGAAAATCTTTTTGACTGTTTTGATGAATAGAATACAAATGAAAATAATGCTGCATGTCTTCTGACAATAGGTCACAAATGGTGAAAGAGTTTCCACCTGATGCCTCCACTGTTGGAATGCTTTACCTTGGAACTCAGCAGCCATGTTGTTAGGAAGTCAACCAGTCACATGGAAAGACCACTGGTAAGTATCTGGCTACAGCCTCAGATGCTTCAGCTGTAAGAGAACACTCACTATTAGAGCAGTAAGTAGAAGAGCCTCCTAATGATGACTGAGTCCAGTCACTGGGCTATCCCTGCTGATACAGGGTAGAGCTGAGCAAAGCTGTCCCCACTGAATTCTGTCAAAGCCAAATATATGTGGTCATTTTTTAGGCCATGATGTTTTAGGGTGGTTAGTTATGCAATACTAGATAACAGGAACATACATATTGATAAAAATTTAGCAACATACATGTAAATGTACACCAGTTAAGAACTAATACATTACAGGGCATATAATTCAAAAGGACACATGTAACCTAGTGTTTATTGCAGCACTATTTACAATAGCCAGGACATGAGGCAACCTAGCTATCATCAACAAATGAATGGATAAAAGAAGTTGTGGTACATATATACAATGGAATATTACTCAGTCACAGAAAAGGAAGGAGTCTGTCAGTTGAACTGAGGCAGATGAACCTAGAGCCTATTATACAGAGTGAAGTAAGTCAGAAAGAGAAAAATATATTGCATATTAATGCATATATGTGGAATGTAGAAAAATGATCCTGGTGAGCCTATTTTCAGGACAGGAATAGAGACACAGATGTAGAGAATGGACTTATAGACACAGCAGGGGAAAGAGAAGGTAGGAATAATTGAGGGAGTAGCATTGACATACATACTCTACCGTTTATAAAATAGATAGCTAATGGGAAGCTGCTGTATAGCAAAGAGAGCGCAGTCTAGTGCTCTGTAACGACCTAGAGGGCTGAGATGGGGCAGTGGAGGGAGGGAAGCTCCAGACGGAATGGATATATGTACACTTACGGCTGATTCACACTGATGTATGGCAGAAACCAATAAAACATTGTAAAGCAATTATGTCTCAGTTACAAATTTTACAGAAGAATTTGGATTAAAAAGAACTAACATATTAAAGGTATGAATAGGTAATCATCCAATCACATCATTTTAAACATGGGACAAGCCAGGATGAGTTTATTCAGGCAAGTTGCTTAAAGCCATACAATCATTTAGCATTGTGTACCCAAGAGTCATTTTTAAGTACTCCAATTATTCCTATGCATAGCCTTTTTCATTCCCTCATAATATTTAAAATATGAGTTTAAGTTTTGCTGTAACTTTATACTTAAGATTTATACTGCTAGATGAGTCATAATTCAGTGATTCTCTACCCTGCCTCTGGGATATGATCACCTGCGGTTCCCTCTAGAATCATAAGATCCTTTGCATCACTGCAGCCTCCTGAATGAAAATCTCCCTTTGGGTGCATGCATTTATGTACACATCTACCAATTCCACATATAATTCAAATGAACAGACAATGTTGAACCTTATTGGTATTGATCATGTTCCCTGAAGGGATGTTCTTTTATAGCAGAAAATCACAGGTAGGAAATATTTCATACATTCAACAACTCTGGATCTATCCTCAGACCCCATTGCTTTTGTGTGTATGTGTGTATCTCTCTCTCTCTCGATCTATCTTTCTATATAGATAGATAACAAAATGGAAAATAAACAGACCATAGTTAACAAAAAATAAGAAGAGCAGATAACAGATAAAATTAAAAAGAGGACAGTTACTCTGTTGCACAATCCCATTCTATATCAAATTTTTCTGAGTCTTCTGTGCATTAGTCCTTAACTGGTTCAATTTAGTTCAACATACTAGCCAGGAACTATGTTGGGCAAGGGGATTTAGAAAATGAAAGAGACCTGCCAGTTTAATGAAGGTTTTCAGGAAGTTGGCAATTTCAGATTTATGGGAGAAAGCCATAACACTATTTATAGGACGCCATGGGATCACAGAACAAAGGCTCTTATTCCAACTTAGAAGCGCATGAAAGAATTCATAGAGGAGACAATACCTAAAAGGACTCTTAAAGGATCAATCACACAAGTGTTATCTGGAGAAAAAAGTTTGAGCATGTTATCCAAGAGGAGAACAGTACAGTAATAGTGCAAGGTCAGCAAATTGTGGCACAGGGGCTGCATCTGGTCCACTACCTATTTTTATAAATATAGTTTTATTTGAGCATAGTCATGTCACATTGTCACAACAGAATTTAGATGTCTCAGCATTGCATTCCCTGCAAAGCCAAAGATGCTTACTATCTGGGCTTCTCTAGAAAAAGTTCTGACCTCTGATACAAAGAGGAAGATAACATCTGATGTACCACGATATATTCAAGGAATTTTAAAAAATTCAATATAATAGAACATAAACCTTACAGCAGAGAAAAAAAGAGTGTTAAGTCTAGAATCTTAAGTAGGAATCATGAAAAAGTGTTAGTGTTAGGGTAAGGTGCTTGTGTTTTATTCTTTCTGTTATGGAGAACAGACTGTTAGTTTGAAGAAACAGAGTGACTTGGTCAGATTTGAGCAAGGTTGCTCTGGTTGCATTGTGGAGACACTTAAGAGAACAGACAGAAGACCAATTTAGAAGGGAGATATATTGAGGGCCTGAAGTCGGACAAAGAAAAGGGAAGAATAAGGGGAGCTGTACAGAAGCTTTTCAGTAGGTGTAATTAGCAAGATTTGCTGAAACTTACCTCTCTTCGTTGAAATATATCTACAAATTTTCGATACCCTCCCCTGAAGAAGTGGAACCTAATTGCCTTTCCTTGAACCAGACCTAGGGACTCCTTTCTAACCAATACACTGCGGCAGAAGTGATGGTATATGGCCTCCCATGCAAAGTCACAAGGATCAGAGCTCACTCCTGACAATCTTTGCTCTAGAGGAAGCCAGCCACCACATCGTTAATACTCCAGCAGCCCTAGGATAGTTGTATGGGAAGAGGAATGGAGCTCTCCAAATGGAGCAGACAGCCAGGACTAATTTGCTAGCAATGGGAGTGAGCCATCTGGGAATCTCTGAAGCCTTCAGTTGAGATGAGCTGACATCTTTTTTCTTCTTCTTATTTAATTCTAGAATTAAACACAGATACATTTATTAGAGAAAAAGCTAAAATGATGCAAGAATATATGGAGTAAAAATGAAATTTCTTCTAAGACTCCCTCCTTTAGTTTCTCTATTTTGTGAGATAACTATGGTTAGCAGGACAGTGTACATTCTCCCAGGACTTTCGTGTGAATTTTCATGCCTGTATATTTGAGTAGCCAACATCTTGACTACAGCCTCAGACACGCTGCTTTCATATTCCTAACTCAAAGAAACTGTGAGAGAAGTCAATGCTTATTATTGCTTTCAACACTGATTATAGGGATCGTTTATTATATAGTAATAACTAACTAATATATCATCATTGATTGAAATGAGAAATGCAAGCAGATAAAAAAATTATGGGAAAAAATNATGATAGAAGTCCAGTGTAATCTTCCTGCACTTAAGTGACTGGCTTGTCCCCCCTGGGAATGATGCCATATTAGAGACTCATTTTGGACTCTGCCGTTGCCCCATTAGGCACCCAGCATTGACATTAACCAGGCCAGCCTCAGTATGGGAAATTCTATGTTGTCAGATCCATACATCACCTCCATCCTTGCCACCACAGCCTCTTTGTTTATGGGTCTATCAAACTAGCACTGGAGTGCTGGGGAAAGAAGCTGACTCACATCCACAGCGAGTTATTTTGTCCACCTTGTCATTAAGAGCCTCCTCTGCAGTGGGTGTCCTTTGGTGGGCATTCGCATGGGATACAAATGTCTTCACAATCTGTACCAATTCAAAGAGATCTTAACTAATGTTCTGGTCTCCACTCAAAATGTCCTTAATCCCAGTCTCCATTTGTCACAGTTTTTACCCACCTCGGTCAACTTATACCTATCTTCAACGTTATTTCATCTAGACCTCCTGNGTCCCATCAGTTCATGGGAAATAGATGGGGAAACAATGGAAACAGTAACAGACTTTATTTTCTTGGGTTCCAAAATCACTGCATATGGTGGCTGCAGCCATGAAATTAAAAGAGACTTGCTCCTTGTGACAAGTTGCTGAAATGATCCATGAACGAAGCTCAGATTCTTGGCCTCCAGAGGAGAGGAATTTGATCCAGGGCCAGAGATGAGGCTTGATTACTCAGCCTTTTGTGTAATAAAGTTTTATTAAAGTATAAAAGAGATAGAGAAAGCTACTGACATAGACATCAGAAGGGGACAGAAAGAGTGCCCCTTTGCTAGTTTTTAGCAAGGAGTTGTATGTCTGTTAGCAACCTGCTAATTAGAGAAGGGAAACATGTCAAAACTGAGAAAATTCCACCAGGCCCCTCACCCACCACAGGCATTTCAGATAGCAGTGGCACAGGGTGAGTCATCCTGGGTAATGGGCAATAAAACAATTGACATGAATCTTGAAGAAAGGCAGATTTTAGAGCAAATACATAAGTTCATTAACATAGCTTAAGGAAGACATTTCCATGAGAAAAAATGCTTTGGTTAGCTCAAGGAAGGTCTGAGATAAAATTAAGTTCGGGGGAACCAGGTGTCACCATGACAACACAGGATTAGCAGAGAAAAGAGAAAACTATGTCTGCCACTTGCAGTTTTGTGTCCTCCTGCCTCTTGGGGACCTCTGGCCTCCCTACTGAAGCTATTAACACACTCACTCGGAAGTAAATCTACGATAAACATAGACAGCTTATTAAGAAGCAGAGACATTATTTTGTAGACCAAGATCTGTCTAGTCAAAGCTATAGCTTTTCCAGTACATGTATGGATGTGAGGGTTGGACCATAAAAATGGCTGAGCACCTGAGCACCGAAGAACTGATGCTTCAACTGTGGTGTTGGAGAAGACTCTTGAGAGTTCCTTGGACTGCAAGGAGATCAAACCAGTCAATCCTAAAGGAAATCAATCCTGAATATTCATTAGAGGGACTGATGCTGAAGCTGAAGTTCCAACACTTTGGCCACCTGATGCAATGTGCAGACTCATTGGAAAAGACTCTGACGCTGTGAAAAATTGAAGTCAGGAGGAAAAGGGGATGACAGAGGATGAGACTGTTGGATGGCATCACCTAGTCAATGAACATGAGTTTGAACAAGCTCTGGGAGGTGGTGAAGGACTGGAAAGTAGGACGTGCTGCAGTCCGTGGGGTTGCAAAGAGTCAGAGATGCCTGAACGACTGAACAACAACAACGGTGGAACAATAGACTGGTTCAAAATTGGGAAAGGAGTGAGTGAAGCTGCATATTGTCACCCTAGTTATTTAACTTGTATGTAGAGTACATCATGCAAATGCCAGGTTGAATGAATCACAAGCTGGAATCCAGATAGCCAGGAGAAATATCAACAACCTGAGAGATGCAGATAGTGAAAGTGAAGTTGCTCAGTCGTGTCCGACTCCTTGCGACCCCATGGACAGTAGCCTACCAGGCTTCTCCATCCATGGGATTTTCCAGGCAAGAATACTGGAGTGAGTTACCATTTCCTTCTCCAGGGGATCTTCCCGACCCAGGGATCGAACCTGGGTCTCCCGCATTGGAGGCAGGTGCTTTAACCTCTGAGCCACCAGGGAAAGAGGAACTACAGAGCCTCTTGTTGAGGATGAAAGAGGAAAGTGAAAAAGCTGGCTCAAAACTCAACATTCAGAAAACAAAGATAATGGCATCCAGCCCCATCATTTCATAGCAAATGGGCTAAGTCACTTCAGCCGTCTCTAGCTCTATGTGACCCTGTGGACTCTAGCCTGCTAGAGTCCTCTGTCCATGGATTCTCCAAGCAAGAATACTGGAGTGGGTTGCCATTCCCTCCTCCAGGGATCTTCCAACCCAGGGTTTGAACCCATGTCTCTTTTGTCTCCTGCGTTCTTAAGTGGGTTTTTAGCACTAGCACCACATGATGCAAGTGGTGACAGATTTTATTTTCTTGCCTTCCAAAATCACTGTGGAAGGTGACTGCCACCATGAAATTGAAAGAAGCTTTCTTCTTGAAAGGAAAGCTATGACAAACCCATGTGTGCTTATTCAGTTATGTCCGACTCTTTGTAACCCATGAACTGTAGCCCACTAGGCTCCTCTGCCCATGGGGATTCTCCAGGCAAGAATATTGGAGTGGGTTGCCATGCACACTTCAGGGGATCTTCCCAGCCCAGGGTTTGAACTTGGGTCTCCCACATTGCACATAGATTCTTTACCACTGAGCCACCAGGGAAGACCATGAAAAACCTAAACAGCATACTAAAAAGCAGAGACTTCACTTTGCTGATACAGTTCTGTATGGTCAAAGCTGTAGTCATGTATGGATGTGACAGTTGGGCCATATAGAAGGCTGAGCACTGAAGAACTGATGCTTTTGAACTGTGGTGCTGGAGAAAACTCTTGGGAGTTCCTTGGAATGCAAGGAGATCAAACTGGGCAACCCTAAATGAAATCAATCCTGAATATTCATTGCTAGGACTGATTCTGAAGCTGAAGCTCTGATACCTTCGCCACCTGATTGGAAGTGTCAACTCATTGAAAAAGACCCTGATACTGGGAAAGATTGTGGGTAGTAGAAGGGAGGGACATTGAAAATGAGATGATTGGATGGCATCACCAACTCGGTGCACATGAGTTTGAGCGAACTCATGGAAACAGTGAAGAAAGGGAATTCTGGCCTGCGGCAGTCCATGGGGCCACAAAGAGTCAGCCACTGCTTAGTACCTGAACAACAAGAAGAAGATATTCATAGCAGTCTTCAACTTATAGTTGTTTATTCATCCACTTAAAATAATACAATTGTTGGACAGTGCTAAGTAGTATCTTCAGGCCTGTGTTTTTTTTGCTCTCTGCCACCTTTGCTCTCTATTCAGAGTACAGACCATATTTTGATTGATTTACAACCTCAGTCCTAATGATTTACATTATTTACATGTGCTCATATAGGGTTGGATTCCCAAGAAACAGAGCACTAATTTTAGTACACCAAGTGATGCTTTTAAGAGTGATATTCTGAGGGAGGCAGGATAGGGAAGGATGAGGCAAATCTCTATTAGAAGTTATCCCAGATGATGTCCAGCTTCAAGCCGATCCGTTGGTTGCTCCAGGGCAGGAATTGCTGCAGGATCAAGGGAACTGCTCCTGTGTGCACTGATGTGTCAGTTATCAGCAGACTGACCTGGTGTGTGTGTGTATGTATGTGTGTGTTTGTGTGTGTGAGCATGTGTATGCATCACTATTACCTTCAGAGAGAACACTCCTGATTAGATCAGCTTAGATAAGTTCTCTGGAAAAGGCAACTAAGCCATTAGCCATCAAAAGCTGGGGGCTAGTTATACCAACCAGAAAAAGGTGGTGTTTCCTAGGGGCACGGGAAGCATCTACTGCTCTCACTCCACCACCATTAAAATGCTCCTATTTATTTATTGGGACTTCCCTGATGGTCCAGTGCTTAAGACTTCACTTCCCTGCTGGCTCAGACAGTAAAGCGTCTGCCTGCAATGCGGAAGACTCAGGTTCAATTTCTGGGTCGGGAAGATGCCCTAGACAAGGAAATGGCAACTCACTCCAGTACTCTTTCCTGGGAAATCCCATGAGCCTCGTGGGCTACAGTCCATAGGGTCGCAAAGAGCCGGACATGACTGAGCAACTTCAGTTTCTTTCTTTCTTTTATTTATTTATTACTTAAGAGTAGTATGAAATACTGTTCAGCATGTTCATACAGTTGATTAGTTTTGTGTGGATTTCAGAAAACACTTTCACAGCCTTGATTATCGCTGCTGAGTCTCTGCTTTAGGAATACATGTGTTGCATGCATTTAACGATTTCTAAATGGAATGAGATCAGAATGAAATAAGAATAACCTACAAGCTATTTTAAATAGCAACTAGTAAATAAAAACATCTGGTAGATGATTAAGAGCCACATCCTGAAGCTCAGCAAAGATTGTGTGATGCACCTCTAAGGAGGAGCATATACTCTGGCAGCTTTTCAGTGATTTTGGTCCAACCGGGAGCTCAGGAAATGTAGGCAGGAGGATGTGGAGTCATTCGGAGCTCAGTGGGATGAGCGGGCACAGAGTATGTCTCCTCCTGTTTCACTGATCTTTATACCATGTTCTGTTTATACGCTTTGGACGGGTAGTTATGAAAAACCAGATATTACATTCGTTGACTGTAAATGTGACACCAACATCTGCTTGCCTTGGCTTGACGCCTCTGGTAGGAACTACTGGGAATGCTTTAGCCTACACCTTTCCTTTGGAAACAGTATGAACAAAAAGACAACATCAAAGGCCTGAAACACCTGTGTAACCTCTTCTGTGCCATGGAACAGCCACATAAACTGATTTTGAAAAGGAAGCCCTCTGTTTTTGCTTTCCTTTGAAGATGCTGAAATGGAGTGATCACCCAGGATCCTGATGGCCCATGAACTTCTTATCTCCTGTCTGGCTATCCTGAGTTATCAGGGGGAAAAATCCCTTGGTGACTCTAAAAGCAAGAGCAAACAGCAGAACTGCTGAATGTCAAGAAGTACCATTCTTCCGTCCTCACCACGGCCTCACCTCAAAAGGCCGAAGCAAATGAAGTGTTTTGGTACCATTTTAGTAATGTGTATTTCAAGCAAACCCCACTGGGCCCTCATGACTGTATTCTCAGTTTTCCAAACAGAGATATAACTTGTTTTAATTGCTTTTAAAACAGAGGGGCATGAATCCACCACAGGTGTACACTATTGTAAAGTAAAATAAATAAATAAACAAAAATTTAAAAAAAAATCAAAAAAAAAAAACCCAACAGAGGAGCAAATGACATACGATGAATGCATTCTGTTTGAAATCAATTTCTTTCATCGTTTTATTAGATTGAATGCGCTGAGCTAGAGGATATTATTTTCCCGTTGTATTTTTTGCAAAACTCCTCACTCTTAGAGCTCTGTGGCTGTGGCTCTGGATCGCCGTCATTGCTTTTCTCTCCTTCTACTTTCCTGGCTATGAGGACTTAACCTCACTGTTGAGTAGCAGGGTGTCACCACAGGATGATTAAATAATCCACACGTAGCAAGGGGGCAATATTGCAAAAGCAAATATTGCTATTTATATACCTCAACAGTATGTGCTAAAGTAAGAAAAATGGAGAGCATGATTACAGTAGCTCCAATTATGTGAATTAGACTGCATACACGGTTCATCAATAAAAAAACTGTGCTGCAGAGAAACTCTACAAGCCTGGTGCTTGAGCCCTCAATGCTGCTATATTCCTGGGTAACACTCACCCTCTCACAGCTTTTTTCCTTCTCTTATAATCCTTCCGTTGGAAAAATTCAGAGGTGTGTCACCCCACATTTCTAGGGAAGCCAGAGAATCTATACTTGCTATGTCCCTCGGTGTTTTAGTTCCTTTCTCTTAAAACCTCAAATGAAAAACATTAACATGTTCCACTTGACTAATTAAAATTCTTCTTAAGAAAATGGTTTTGATTTTCAGTTTACTCCAAAACACACTCTCTTTGATATCACCCATAACTGAGGGAAATGGCTATCAAAAGCAATTATTTACATAGCAGGTTGCATTTAAGTTCAGTTCAGTTCAGTCGCTCAGTCATGTCCGACTCCTTGTGACCACGTGAACTGCAGCACACCAGGCCTCCCTGTCCATCACCATCTCCCGGAGTTTACTCAGATTTATGTCCATTGAGTCAGTGATGCCATCCAACCATCTCATCCTTTGTTGTCCCCTTTTCCTCCTGCCTTCAATCTTTCCCAGCATCAGGGTCTTTTCTAATGAGTCAGTTCTTCTCATCAAGTGGCCAAAGTATTGGAGTTTCAGTTTCAGCATCAGTCCTTCCAATGAATATTCAGGACTGATATCCTTTAGGATGGACTGGTTGGATCTCTTTGCAGGGCAAGGGAGTCTCAAGAGTCTTCTCAACACCACAGTTCAAAAGCATCAGTTCTTTGGCATTCAGCTTTCTTTATAGTCCAACTCTCATATCCATACATGACTACTGGAAAAACCATATCTTTGATTAGATGAATCTTTGTTGGCAAAGTAATGTCTCTGCTTTTTAATATGCTGTCTAGGTTGGTCATAGACAATCTTTCCATGCTCCTTTCTTTTAAGGAGCAAGTGTCTTTTAATTTCATGGCTGCAGCCACCATCTGCAGTGATTTTGGAGCCCCCCAAAATAAAGTCTATCACTGTTTCCACTGTTTCCCCATCTATTTGCCATGAAGTGATGGGATCAGATGCGATGACCTTAGTTTCCTGAATGTTGAGCTTTAAGCCAACTTTTTCACTCTCCTCTTTCACTTCTATACATTCGGGGGGCATTAAAAATAGGGGTATCTGATACTGCTCCATAGGACATCTGGTTGTTTTAAGGAAGAAGATCATGGATTGCAATGATATGGAAGATATAAAAAGACAAATCATAGCAAAAATTAAATGCTGAGAAAGGGTAAATTGTATTTGTAAGCTAATTAGAACTACTTAAATTTTAAAGTGAAGAAAGTGAAGTCGCTCAGTCGTGTCCGACTCTTTGCGATCCCATGGACTATAGTCTACCAGGCTTCTCTGTCCATGGGATTTCCAGGCAAGAATACTGGAGTGGGTTGCCACTTCCTTCTCCAGGGGATTTTCCTGACCCAGTGATCAAACCCAGTTCTCCTGCATTGCAGGCAGACGCTTTAACCTCTGAGCCACGTAATGCAATTATTTAAATATGAATCAATCAAAAGCTCATCAATAAAAAAGTAGTTTAAAGCCTAAGTCAATCAAGGTATTAATATTTGAAGAGTAAAAAGAACCCAAATCTAGTTCAAATATTACCTATGAGGTATTGTCATAATTGGTGCTTCCCAGGTGACTCAGTCGGAGAAGGCAACGGCAACCCACTCCAGTACTTGCCTGGAAAATCCCATGGATGGAGGAGCCTGGTAGGCTGCAGTCCATGGAGTCACTAAGAGTCAGGCACAATTGAGTGACTTCACTTTCACTTTTCACTTTCATGCACTGGAGAAGTAAATGGCAACCCACTCCAGTATTCTTGCCTGGAGGATCCCAGGGACAGAGGAGCCTAGTAGGATGCCATCTATGGGGTCACACAGAGTCAGACATGACTGAAGCGACTTAGCAGCAGCAGCAGCAGGTGACTCAGTAGGTAAAGATTTGCTGGAATGCAGGAAACACAGGAGACCAGGTGTTCGATCCCTGGGTCAGGATGATCCTCTTGAGAAGGGCATGGCGGCCCAACCCAAATGTATCCTTAAAGACTGCGGAAAAATTCAGAAAAGATTGCCAAGAAATTAACAATCTAAATGAACTGTTTATAAAATCAAAGGATAAGATTAGTATATTAGTATACAATCATTAGTATATTAGTATACAATCAAAGTAACAAAGTAGAATTTTGATTATTTAAAAATAAGTCTAAGTCAATTAAATTACACCTCTGCACCTCACTCCACTCTGTCTTGGGTCTTTTATGCTCTCATTTCAGCAGTTACCCACTTTCTCACTTTCCACTTCTTATTTTATATCTGTTCTTTCCACACACACTCTGCTCAAGATTCTTTGGTCTAAAATGATTTTCTCTTACCCTGACTTCTCTCTCTTTCTCAAGATCCACTTTATCTTCTTTCTGGATCTCTTGAGGAGTGAAAGTTGCTCAGTCATGCCTGACTCTTTGGGAACCCATGGACTACAGAGTCCATTGAGTTCTCCAGGCCAGAATACTGGAGTGGTAGCCGTTTCCTTCTCCAGGGGATCTTCTCAACCCAGGGATTGAACCCAGGTGTCCCACATTGGAGGTGGATTCTTTACCAGCTGAACCACCAGGGAAGCCCAAGAATACTGGAGTGGGTAGCCTATCCCTTCTCCAGCAGATCTTCCCAACCCAGAAATCAAACTGGGGTCTCCTGCATTGCAGGCAGATCATTTACCAACTGAGCTATCACGGAAGCCCCAGATCTTCTGAAAGGATGGATGATAATCAACTCTAACATTCTCACTTTTACTATCAGTGCTAAGTAAAAATTGCAGGGAATTAAAGTTTTTAATAAATCAGCATTCACTTGTGTGAGCAAGGCTAAATTCTCTTTGGTTCTGCTTTAGTTAACAATGCAATTATGCTGATTCTTTGAACCAGTAATCCTAAAATAGATTTTTTATATGCCATTGTATGAGGTTTGTTTTCCATAACATTGCTTATTGACCAAAGAGAAACACTAAGGAAAGTATAAGTGTACTAAGAATATAAATGAGACAAGTGTGGCCTATAAAAATATCAAAAAATAAAAATATATGCCCTGGAGGGAAAGGCTTTAAAAAATTACCGAGCTGATTTTGTGTAGATGAGAAAAGCTAAGAGTTGGTGACTAACCACCTGTAATTATGTGAAAGACTATTAATTGGAAGGAGGATACTGCCAGCTGCTCTCTGCTCTGCTGAGGGTAGAAGGATGAGATTAAATTATAGCCAGAGAGAGTATGTTAGACTTAAGAAAAAAACATGGTAGCTTTGGAAGAGGGTGATATTCTCTGGGCTTCCCTGATGGCTCAGTTGGTAAAGAATCTCCCTGCAATGCAGGAGACCCTGGTTCAATTCCTGGGTCAGGAAGATCTCTGGAGAAGGGATAGGCTACACACTCCAGTATGCTTGGGCTTCCCTGCTGGCTCAGCTGGTTAAGAATCCTCCTGCAGTGTGGGAGACCTGGGTTCAATCCCTGGATTGGGAAGCTCCCCTGGAGAAGGGATGGATTATTAAGGAATGGTGTAAATTTCTCACTATAAAATTGTAAAAAGTTTGAAAATGACACATTATTCTCTGTCTCAGTCTAGGTAAATTTTCTGTAAACATAAATATTTGCTAAAGAATCATTACTAGATGATTCTCTGCTTATGAAGTATAGCTGAATATATAGTGATGTGGATAGATTAAAAGATTGCATTTTAGTTTCTGATAAATATTCTCTTTGCCTAGAGCATAGTTTTTTTTTATTTTTTTATTTTTTTTAAACTTTTCTTACTTCAGTCCCTTTTGGTTTTTTAGCTGTTAATTTAAATACAAATGCCTCAAGGTAGAAAGATAGATAGATTGATTGACATTTTCTGATCCCTTATAAGCTTTATTATTCTAATTTTTTTCAATTTTCACAGTGTGATGAGAACATAAGAGAAAACCCATGCTCTTTGTCTTTCTAATTATCAAGGGTCTATGAAGATACATGCTTTGGTCCATAATTTCCTACAGAAACACTCACAACACCATGAAGGTTAATATATTGGTATAAAAATGCATGTCTTACAAAGTAAGCTTATGGGTGTGCTTCTCTTTTTCAGAGATAGTATTGGGTTGAGCAAAAAGTCCCTTCAGTTTTTAAATAAATTAAAAGACTCATTTTTCATTTTCACCAAGAAATTTATTGAACAACATATTCACTGTTTTATTTAACTATTTTCTGCCACTTTTCAGGCAACTTTATAACTCCATCTTCCCAAAACTTTTAATCTTTTTGAGCAAAGAACTGTTTCAAGTGTCTTTTGGAGTCTTACAGAGAATGGAATCTTTCTTCATTAAGAGAATGTTATAAAGACTAAAATAAATGGAAATTTTAATGTACAATATCTGGTGAATTGTTGTTGTTGCTGTTGTTCAGTCACTAAGTGTTGTCCAACTATTTGCAATCTTGTGGATGGCAATATGCCAGGCTTCTGTGTCCCTTATTATCTCTGAGTTTTCTCAAATTCATGTCTATTGAATTGGTGATTCTATCCAACTATCTCATCTTCTACTGCCCTCTTCTTTACCTTCAATCTTTCCCAGCATCAGGGTCTTTTCCAATGAATCAGTTCTTCGTATCAGGTGGCCAAAGTATTGAAGCTTCAGCTTCAGCATCTGTCCTTTCAGTGAGTATTCAGGGTTGATTCCTGGTGAATACGATGGATGAGTCAGACTCCCCAGAGCCAAGTGATAACAGTTTTTGCTGGTCATCAAGGAAATGTGGTCTTACATTATCCTAATGGAATATTATGTGTATTAATAAATATATATTAATAATTTATAATGAATTCTGGATGCTTTTTGTCAAGTGATGCCTTCCTTTGGTGTAATTGGGAGCAGTACTTCCTGGAATTAACCATTTG
Organism: Neotragus pygmaeus; assembly: GCA_006410875.1. Classification (NCBI taxonomy): domain Eukaryota; kingdom Metazoa; phylum Chordata; class Mammalia; order Artiodactyla; family Bovidae; genus Neotragus; species Neotragus pygmaeus. Next base: position 658,194 of record SJYV01018325.1, read on the forward strand.
GTTTTCCAGAAGGAGCTCATAATAGAGGACTCCCTTTCTATCTCACTGTATGCAAAACATCACCCTCTTTGGGTGAAGACTGGATTTTAGTGTGGTTGGTGGTAGTTCATTTCACCTACCCCACAACCTCTTCCTTTCCAAGTTATTGTACAGTATTTACTTTTCATCACCCATCACAATTTGTATTATTTTTTTACTTTTATTTTTTTATAAGCCCCATCATCTCNATACCTTGTCTAGGTTTATCATAGCTTTTATTCTGGAGCAAGTGTCTTTTAATTTTGTTCCTGCAGTCACCATCCACAGTGGTTTTGGAGCCCAAGAAAATAAAATCTCTCACTATTTCCACTTTTTCCCCATCTATTTGCCATGAAGTGATGGGACTAGATGCCATGGTCTTAGTTTTTTGAATGTTGAGTTTTAAGCTTGCTTTTTCACTCTTGTCTTTCACCTTCATCAAGAGGCTCTTTAGTTCCTCTTCATTTTCTGTCAATAGAATTGTATCATCTACATATCTAAGACTGTTGATATTTCTTCCAGCAATCTTGATCCAGCTTGTGATTCATGCAGCCAGGCATTTCTCATGATGTACTCTCCACTGAAGTTAAATAAGCAGGGTGATAGTACACGGCCTTGCTGTGCTTCTTTTCCAGTTGGGAACCAGTCAGGTGTTTCATCTCCAGTTGTCAACTGTTGCTTCTTGACCGGCATACAGGTTTCTCAGGAGACAAAACTCTTTAAGAATTTTCCAGGGTTGGTTGTGATCCATAGAGTCAAAGGCTTTAGTGTAGTCAATGAGGCAGATGCTTGTCTGGAACTCCCTTGCTTTTTCCTTGATCCAGTGAATGCTGGCAATTTGATCTCTGGTTCCTCTGCCTCTTCAAAATCTAGCTTGTACATTTAGAAGTTCTCAGTTCACATACTGCTAAAGCCTAGTTTGAAAGATTTTGAGCATATCCTTGCTATCATATGAAATGAGTGCAATTGTATGGTAGTTTGAACATTTTTTGGTATTGTCTTTCTTTAGGATTGGAATGAAAACTGACTTTTTCCAGTCCTGTGGCCACTACTGAGTTTTCCATATTTGCTGCTATATTGAGTGCAGCACTTTAATAGCATTATCTTTTAGGATTTTAAATTTTAAATAGGCTACCTTATCATCAGATTTATTCAGCCCAGTGTTACATGTTAAAATCAAATCTCCAATATGTGGTTCTAGTAATGAGGGTCTATTAACATTCTCCAGTGGTATTATATACCACAAAATTGCAAGCATATGAGAATGAAGATAATCTTTAGAAAAAGACAGTGTGAAACTAAAATTGGGTCCAGTTTGTTAACAGCAGGCCCTAGCCTCCTTTACAGGATGAGGTCTGATCATTATGCAACTGAGAAGTGCAATTTGTTAGTTTCTTGACTTCACGTCTAAGAGTAGCCTTAGTTGTTTACTCACTAGTCTGTATATTTTCTCCAGATGTTTTCTGATCAAAGATTCACCTTCAAGTTAATTCTATCCTCTTTGTCAGAAAATTGTACACAGATTTAATCCAAGAAAACAAAGACTTTGCCACTTAGTTATTTAAGTGGCAATAAGCAACATGTTTAGTCAGGAAATTTGGCCCAGAGCTCAAGGTTAGTACAGTAATGTACTTTCAATATCACATTTGTGCCATGGTTATGTACATATAATAAAAAAAAAAAAAGACCATTTCAGGTAAAGGGTCACATGGGCCTACACACACACAAAGGTAAGCATCTTTGATGCTTCAGTGTGCTCCTGAGTATACTTCTTATGAGTAGAAAATGTGGCTCAGTTCAGATCATTTCACTACCTGTATTTTAAGTCTGCAAGAATCTGCTTTTCTAAAATACCAAATGCATTCCTTTTTTTTTATCATGCTATCACAATCACGAATACATACTCCTGTGAGTATATATCTTTTGCATGTGAAAGTATTAGCCCAAGAACAGACAGGGTTAGAAAGAGGTCGGCTGTGCTTTGTGGTCATATTGGAAGGCAGGCCTGGTCAGAAACATGGCGGGCAGTGACAGTTCTGGTTTGCTTCGGGAATGAGGGGTCCCATGATGTAGACCTCTGAGTGCTATAGCCATGATGGTTCTGGGTGAACTGAGATGGATGGTCACCCCAAGTAGGTTCAGTCCATTTCAGTTCAGTTGCTCAGTCGTGTCTGACTCTTTGCGACCCCATGGACTGCAGCACGCCAGGTCTCCCTGTCCATCACAAACTCCCGGAGCATGCTCAAACTCATGTCCATTGAGTCGGTGATGCCATCCAACCATCTCATCCTCTGTTGTCCCCTTCTGCTCCCACCTTTAATCTTTCCCAGCACCGGGGTCTTTTCAAATGAGTCAGTTCTTTGCATCAGGTAGCCAAAGTATTGGAGCTTCAGCTTCAGCATCAATCCTTCCAAAGAATATTCGGGACTGACCACCTTTAAGATGCACTGATGTCCTTAAAATAACGTTGCTCTCTTCATGGGGCCACAGCTGGAGACTATGACACTTCCTCTGGTCATCACTCTTGGAAGCCTTCTCAACTCCTGGGGCTGTCACAGAGAACTCCCTGGAGGTCCAGTGGTTAAGACTCAGTGCTTGCCCTGTGTTAGCCCAGGTTCAACCCCTGGTCAGGGAACCGAGATCCTGTAAGCCCCGCAAAATACACAAAGGAACCAATAAGCAATCGAAACGCTGGGGCGACTGTGATCTCGTGTGTCCCCCAGAGGAAATTCCTGGCAAGGAACAGGGTGGGAGAAACTAGGGATAGAATGACACTATCTTCAGCATCTCTTGTGGAACGAATTCTTCTACCTCATTTCCCCCTAGAATATGCCTGTCCTCCAATTCTTCCCCCGTTCCATTCCAAAATTTACCATATTCTCAGAGGCAGAGAACAGCTAGTATTGGATCTACAGCTGAGCAGACTTAAGTCACATGACTGTATCAACTGAGTCTTCATGATGAGCTCCCCTGGTGGCTCAATTGGTAAAGAATCCACCTGCAATGCAGGAGACTTGGGTTTCATCCCTGGGTTGGGAAGATCCCGTAGAGGAGGGAATGGCTACTCCAGTATTCTGGCCTGGAGAATTCCATAGACTGTACAGTCCATGGGGTTACAAACAGTCAGACACAACTGAGCGACTTTCACTTTCACTTTCCTTCACTTTCATGATAAGTGCTTTCAAGATTTGTGAATCTGTTTACATATTTTGATACATAGTGTGTTCAATATATCTTTGGAAACCTTTATTGGCTTGTACAACTGTTGCAAATGATCCTTATAACTTAGGAGAACTTGAAAGTTTGTGCATTAGAAGTTTCTAGTATTTAACTAACATAATTAACTGTGTAGATCACAAAAAAATGTGGAAAACTCTTAAAGAGAGGGGAATATCATACCACCTTACCTGCCTCCTGAAAAACTTGGATGCATGTCAAGAAACAACAGTTAGAACCAGACATGGAACAATGGACTAGTTCAAAACTGGGAAAGGAGTATGTTAAGGCTATACATTGTCATCCTGCTTATTTAACTTACATGCAAATAGAATCTGGGTCTCTTGTGTTTCCTGCATTGACAATTGGATTCTTTACCAGTGTGCCACCTGGGAAGCCCCTCTGCAAAGTGCACCACGAGAAACACTGGGCTGGGTGAACCAAAAGCTGGACTTCAGATTGCCAGGATCAATAACCTCACATATGCAGGTGATGCCACCCAATGGCAGAAAGCAAAGAGGAACTAAAGAGTATCTTGATGAAGGGAAAGAGGAGAATGAAAAAGTTGGGTTAAAACTAAACATTCAAAAAACTAAGACTATGGCATCTGGTCCCATCACTTCATGGCAAATAGATGGGGAAACAATGGGAAGAGTGAAAGACTTTATTTTCTTGGGCTCCAAAATCACTGTGGACAGTCACTGCATCCATGAAATTAAAAAAAAAAAACTCTTGTTCCTTGGAAGAAAAGCTATGAAAAACCTAGAGAGGATGTTAAAAAACAGAGACATCATTTTGCCGATAAAGGTGCATATGGTCAAAGTTATGGTTTTTTTCAGTAGTCATATATGGGTGTGAGAGTTATACCATAAACAAGGCTGAGCACCAAAGAATTGATGCTTTCAAACTGTGGTGCTGGAGAAGACTATTGAGAGTCCTTTGATCAGCGAGGAAATCAAACCAGTCAATCCAAAAGAGAATCAACCCTGAATATTCATTGGAAGGACGATGCTGAAGCTGAAGCTCCAATGCTTTGGCCACCTGATGCAAAGAGCCAACTCACTGGAAAGGACCCTGATGCTGGGAAAGTTTGAGGGCAGGAGAAGGGAGGAACAGAGGATGAGATGGTTGGATGGCATTGCCCACTCAATGCACATGAGTTTGAACAAACTCCGGGAGATGGTGCAGGACAGGAAATCCTGGCGTGCTGTAGTCCACAAAGTCACAAAGAGTTGGACACAACTTCATGACTGAACAACAGCAAAGAATTGTATTATTAGATATGCTTTGTCAGCAGAGTTTTGAAAATGGAAAGAGAGAATTCTGTTTGAAAATGAAAGGAAAAGGTTTCTATTGATATGTCCAGGAGAGTGAGACCAGTTCAGTTTTGAAGTTTCATGGCACAAAATGGGCTAGAAAATCAGAAAACTTAAAATATCATGGAAACATCGCCACTTGGAAAGCCTTCTGGGAACGGTGAGGACTGTCATCTATGAAGTACTGTGCTGTAAAATTTTGGAAGAGTGAAGAAAGTATGTTAGTATATAATATACAAGTCAACATTTAATTATGGCTTTGGGTAAAGCCATATAAATTATGTGAGAAAGAGTTCTTACACTTAATAGGGCACATTGCGGCCTTTTAAAGTCAGAGACAGAAAGAAGATGAATTGTTTTATGCACTGGTCTATGTTCAATAAAGTGAAATGTGTAAAGAGGGTATTGAGTTCCCTAATTTAAAAGCAATATGCATTTTTTCCATACTCATACTTTATAAGGACAGACTTCATGGAAAACAAATAAATCATAGTAATCTTAAAAGATTAATTCAATAAACTAATCTGTTTAAACAATTGGTCTTATAAAATCAGTTACCTTTGTATTCAAACAGAGAGGCATAGAAAGAGTTCATAAATGAACTATGTTTTCCATAGGGACTTAACCAGAGACTGGTTTATGAAAATAGTCCTGAAAAGACAAACGAACTTCATTTTTTAAAGAATGTCCACTAAAAAACAATGACAGTTCTGTTTTGTACTAGTTAAGCAACAGGCTGGAAACATGTAGATCCTTCTCAGAGTTTATAGCTATTGTTCTATAGCCTTTGTTTTTCATGTGTACATGGAAAGAAGAATAATTCCTATCACCCAGAAGCCCTGGGCCAGAGTGTCCTTTAAAATAAACCCTACACTGAAGCTCAGACTGTAGTTTCCATAGAACAGTGATGACTGTCATCACCTGGTTACTGTTGTTTTTAAATAATGCAGGAAGAAACATCTGCACCTTTAAGTTGTTTCAGATTTCTAATTGGGATAGTATTGCTGCATTAATTGCCATGTTACATATATTCTTTGTGACTAAATAGCTAAACAAACATCCAATGTGATCTAAGGGAGCATTTCCTTCACATCTGGGAGAGATGCTGAAGATTCTGACGTTCAAATATTCAGTATACTGAAACATCTAGTGTCCCAAGGGAGTCGTAAGGAACATTTGTATTTATTTTTATTTGGTTGAACGTAAGAAAACCAGTTATTTGGAATCATAGGCTAAATGAATCCTCTGAGATCATTAGCTCTGTGGCATTCAAAATGTTTTGGTAGTGTCATGAATCCTTTATTTCAAATGCAACCTAATGGGGACCACCACTGCTTGAAATGGGCATCAGGTAAACCAATTTTACAAGTTCAAAGCAGAACTTTTACACAATATTAGGTTCCATCAATATGGTAAAATATGTGTACATATTCCACATACAGATTTCCCTATTACAGTTTTAAAAATATTTTTTGAAAGAAAAACCTGATTCATACACTCTGAGGCATTTGTATGTGTGTAAAATATAACAGTTCAAACAGCTTGAAAAGCTCTAATGTAGCTTTACCATATTGTTTTAAAGCTGAAGAAAGTGAAACCTAGAGGTTGAAACGCTTCTATGCGAGAATACATAATGGTAAAGACAAAACTCAAACTCAGGTATCCTGGCTCTTCCTGAAGGAAGAATGGTTTTGTTTGTATACACTGAATATTCATTCTGTGTTAGGCACTTAACTCATGTAGTGTTTGTATTAACTGTATGAAGAATTAGTGCTATAATCCTCAATTTTACAGAAGCTGGAATTTATAGATGTTAAGTAATTGAGCACTTTAACAGGCCAAAAGTGGTCAGAATTTCATTGAATTCCATTGTGCGTGACACCCATGATCAGGCTCATCTCACAGCTCTGATATTTGAATATGTGATCTAAAGGGCCAGCTTTAGGGTAGGGTGAATTTGAGGCTAGAAAGTCTTGATCTCTATCTGTGGATCCTTTGATATGCTTTCAGCTAGGTAGATTAAGGAAGAACTTTCCACAGATTGGCCTTGCCTTTCAAATTCTGTTTAGCTCAGAACTGGGCCTCCCTAAACACTCAAATTTCCTACATAGGAGCTCATCCTATTTCTGACTGTGCCAGAATTGCCGCCAAGTTGGAGAAGATATTTTTATATATTTAACAAAAAAGAAAAAACTTCAGATTTGGATAGAATCAGGTCCATTTCTACAGTGATATTACTGACAGTAATATGTAAAAAATGTTTTGAGCTGAAATAAATACGACTATTGAAAAGGAGAGGCTTTGCAGTTTTTATTCCCAAACCTTCTGAGTATGTTTCAATCCTGTAAATCTACTGGGTTTAATTCTTGCTCCTACTTAATATCCATCATAAATCAAAATGCTTTCAATTTTATCAGAGCATCGACTACATGTAGTAATTAGCATTTAAAATCATTATCTGGAAGTCCTGCGGGAAATTTCATAGGTGAGATGATCCAACTCCAGCCTCCAGCTGACTGTAGGTCAGAAGCACCAAGTCACCCTCCATAATTGTCCTCAATTGGTAATCTCATCTCAGCTGATGAGAGGTTCAGGCCATATTAGGTCAAATTACCTATTACTTCTTAGCAATGCATTTCAGCCGTGACCAGGTCAAATTGCACTGCCCGACTCGTGATCACCCAGAAGCCGATTTTGATGGAAAAACAGCGCAGATCTGAGGTCCAGCAGTGAGAAAGACAGCCAGTCCTGAGGGAACCTCCTCTTGACTATGAATTATCTTAAAACAGTTTTCAAAGATGGCCCTGTGATTTGTATTTAAAATTTAGAATCTGAGACAGAAGAGGAAAACCAACAGTTTCAATAATATATGTGAGCAAATGATGAAATAGGAAAGTCTCCTCAAAATTTAAATGAAATAAATGATCATAAATTTAAATCCATTATTAAAACTTAATAGCTCATAAGTAGATCTATATGAAAGCAATAATTCAAAGAAGTGAAAGAAAAATATCTTTACAATCCTCAAACAACCCAATAACAGAAATTATCATTATCTTAATTTTTCAGATGGAGATACTGAATTATAGAAAAATTCGGTAACTGCTCAAGACCATGCATCTATTTTTAATATGTAGAAATGGGCCAGGGACTCTGCATGCTTAAAGAAAAGAAAAAAAAGCTTCCATGATTCTAATCCTTGCACTTAAGAGGTAACTGTTTAGACACTTGGGTATAGAGAGATTGGGGCTGGGCTGAACTGATAGGATGCATGTACCTTCCCAGATCTCATCCTGCCCTTGGACTCAGGTGGCATTTCTGTGCTCACAAAGCGGTGAAGGGCAAGGCCATGTGTTTTTTTCCTCCAAAGAGGTATAGTCCCAGTAGAGAGGGGTGGTACTGAGAAATAATAGGCTTTTCATTTTTACCTTACCCTCAAATATAAAGGAGAATTGATCTGATAATACTGTTGGGAGTCCTCTACTGTGTGTAATTTTTATTGAAATAGAGTTGATGTACAATATCAAATTAGTTTTAGTTGCACCACATAATGATTTGACATTTACATACAGTTCTTTATGAAATGAACAACATGGTATGTCTAATAAACGCCTGTCCCCATGCAAAGTTATGACATTGTTGACCATATGCATTAAGCTGTACAGCAGATGTCCCCAACTTTTGTGATACCGAGGACTAGTTTTGCAGAAGACAATTTTTCCATGGATCGAGGGTGGTGCATAGGGGTGGTTTGGGGATTATTCGAGAGCATTACATTTATTGTGCTAATGATAATCTGTGTTTGCAGCTGCTCCCCAGCATTGGGCTTCCCTTGTGGCTCAGCTGATAAAGAGCCCGTCTCCACCGGCAATGCGGGAGACCTGGGTTTGATCCCTGGGTTGGGAAGATCCCCTGGAGAAGGGAAAGGATACCCACTCTAATATTCTGGCCTAGAGAATTCCGTGGACTGTATAGTCCATGGGGTGGCAAAGAGTTGGACACGACTGAGCGACTTCCACTCACTCGCTCCCCAGCACTAGCATCACCACCTCAGGTCCACCACAGATCATCAGGCGTGGGATTCTCATATGGAGCGCACCACATAGATCCCTCTCAGACACTGTTCACAGGAGAGTTCACACTCCTTTGAGAGTCTAATGCTGCCACTGATCTGCCTGGAGGCGGCGCTCGGGCAGTACTGCCAACAATGGGGAAGGCTGTAAATACAGCCATTTACAAAGAGGAAGCTTTGCTCACCCACCACTCACCTCCTGCAGTGTGGCCCAGTTCCTAACCGGCCGTGGATTGATTCTGGTCTGTGACCCGGGGTTGGGGACCCTTGCTGTATACCACAGCTGCATAACTTATTATGTAACTGGAAGTCTGTAGCTCTTAATCCCCTATACCCATTTTGCCCACCTCTCATCTTCTACCATTCAGTTCTATGAAAAATGCCATTGGTATTTTGATAAGGATTGCATATATCTGTAGATTTGCCTTGGGGAGTATGATCATTTTAACAACATTAATTCTTCCAGTCCATGTACACAATATCTTTCCATCTGTTTGTCTCATATTCAGCTTCTTTCATCACATCTTACAGTTTTATGAGTATGGGCTATTTTTTTTTTAACCTCCTTTTAAGATTTATTCCTAGGTAGTTTACTCTTTTGATGCTCTTGTAAACAGAATTGTTCTATGGATTTCTCTTTCTAATTGTCCATTCTTAGTGTGAAGAAACACAACAGATTACTGTATTTACTTTTCTATCCTGCAACTTTACTGAATTCATTGATGTGTTCTAACAGTTTTTGATGGCATCTTTAGATTTTTCNATTGTTCTATGGATTTCTCTTTCTAATTGTCCATTCTTAGTGTGAAGAAACACAACAGATTACTGTATTTACTTTTCTATCCTGCAACTTTACTGAATTCATTGATGTGTTCTAACAGTTTTTGATGGCATCTTTAGATTTTTCTACACATAGTATCAGGCTTCCCAAGTAGTACTAGTGACAAAGAACCTGCCTGCCAGTGCAGGAGACACAAGAGATGCAGGTTCAATCCCTGGATCAGGAAGATCTCTTAGAGGAGGGCACGGAAACCCATTCCAGTATTCTTGCCTGGGCAATCCCTTGGACAGAGGAGCCTGGAGGGCTATAGTCCAAAGGGTTGCAGAGAGTTGAACATGACTGAAATGGCAGTTTTACTTTGTCCTTTCCAGTTTGGAGCCATGTGTCATTTCCTCATCTGATTGCTGTGGCTAGGACTTACTATGCTAAATAGATTTATCAAGAGTGGGAATCCTTGTCTTGCTCCTAATTCACAGAGGACGTATTTTCAGATTTTCACCATTGAGGATGATGTTAGCTGTGGGCTTATATATGGCCTTTATTATGTTGAGCTATGTTCCCTCTGTACCCACTTTGTTAAAAGTTTTGTCATAAAAGTATACTGAATTTTCTCAAAAGCGTTTTCTGCCTCTGTTGGGCTAACCATATGATTTTTATTCTTCAATTTGTTAATGTGCATAACCTGTACTGATTTGTGGATGTTGAACCACCCTTGATTCCCTAAAATAAATCCCACTTGGTCATAATGTATGAGCCCTTTAATGTATGTTTAGTTTAATAATATTTTGTTGAGAATTTTTGAATCTATATTCATCCGTGGATTTTGGTCTGTATTTTCTTTTTTGTGAAAATTGTTGATTTCTAGGAATCTGTCCATTTCTTCTATTGGCGAATAGTGGTTCAGAGTAAACTTTTATGACACTGTTGCAGAAACTCAGCTTCTTTTCACTGGTGACAAACAGAGTTTTGGGTGAAGTAGTAAAGAGAAGCTTTACTTGCTTTGCCAGGTAAAGGAGGCCACAGTGGGCTAAGGCCCTGAAGACTGGGTGACCCGCCCTGGAGGGAAGAGAGAGGAGTTTCAATGTTCAAGGAGCGGGGTGTGATCAGCTCACGGAGAGTTCTTGGATTGGTTGGCATCAAGGTGAAGTTTCAAGCATCATCAACCTTCTGGTTTCAACTAGTTTAGCGTCTATGATCTTGTGGTCAGCAGTTTTCATCTGGAGTGGTCTGCTTCCTGTAAAAACTGCTTTGGATGTGTGTCAGGCCTTTATCTATACCTTGATGCTGTTGTGTGGCAGAATTATAGTCTAAATTGTTACCATTTCCCTAGCCCAACAGCTCTTCTTTGTTTCTGCATCTTCACATTTCCCAGGCATTAACTCTTGAGTCAGCATTTTACTTCAAAAGACAAGGACACAGGGGCTTCTGTATGGTTTCAGTATTTTGTATTTATATGTTGTGAGTTGCAAATTCTTTTTCATTTCTGATTTTATTGATTTTATCCCTCTCTTCTTTCTTAATGAATCTGGCAAAAGGTTTGTCAATTTTATCTTTTCAAACAACCAGCTTAGTTTCATTGATCTTTTCTTAGTGTCTATTTCATTTATTTCTGCTCTCGTCCTTTTTGCTTCTTCCTTTCACTAACTGTTGATTTTTTTCTTTTTCTATTTCCTTTAGGTATGAAATTAGGCTATCTGAGATTTTTTTGTTTCCTGACGTAAGCTTGTATCACTATATACTTTCCTCTTAGAACTGCTTTTGCTGTGTCCCATAGATTTTGGATTGTTGTATTTTTGTTTTCTCTTGTCTCAAAATATTTTTAATTTCTTCTTTGTTTTCAATCTTTGAGGATGTTCTCTTCCCCTTTACCTCTCTTTTCTCCTTCTGGACCCCTATAATGGAAATGTTAGTACACTTGATGTTGCCCTAGAGGTTTCTTAAAGCTGTTTACTTTTTACTTTTATTCATTTTTCTATTCAGCTTCAGTGATTTCTACTACTCTGTCATCCAGATTGCTGATCTTTTTCTCTGTATTATTTAATCTACTGTGGGTTTATTCTAGTGTATTTTTAAATTTAATTTATTGTATTCTTCATCTCTGCTTGCCTCTTCTTTATATTTTCTAAATCTCTGTTAAAAACTTTTAACTTCCTACTCTGTTCATTCCATTTTCTTCTGAGTCTTTGAGCGTCTTTATAATCATTATCTTGAATTCTTTGCACATTGCTTATCTCCATTTCACTTAGATCTTCCAGGATTTTATCTTGTTCCTTCATTTAGAGCATTTTCCTGTCACCTTGTTTTGCCTAATTTTGGTGTTTTCATTTCCATGTATTGTGTAGGTTGGTTACATTTCCTGACCCTGGAAAAATGACCATGTGTAGGAGACGTCCTATGCATCTGAGCAGCGCACTCCCCTCCAATCATCAGACCTATATGCTCTAGGGGTGCCCTCGATGTGCACTGCATGAACCCTCTGTTGTGGTGGGTTTTTACTGTGATGGACTGTCTTAGAGGTATGGCTCATCCTTGTTCTGATTGGTTGCAAGGCCTCTCCTTGTGAAGAGGTCACCAAGTGCTGGTGGGTAGGGCTGGGCTATGAGGTGATTGGCTGTGAAACCCTGGGGTGGGGATGATTCCTGTTCTACTTACTACCCATTGGTCCAGTGTGTCCCAAAGCTGGTATCAATCTAATAGCGAGTGTGGCCAGATCCCGGGGTGGCTTGCTGAGGTGGCTTGAAGCTGGTATCAGCCTAGTGGTGGGACAGCTGAAGCCCGCCATGGCTGGCTACAGGGCTGGGGTGGTCCTGGGGCTGGTGTCCCCCTACTGGTTTGGGGGCCAGGACAGGGTTGAATCCTGCCCAGTGGTGTGCAGGGCTGGATACTGGGGTCTCTGACTGTAGAGCCTGGGGTCCCAGAGCTGCCATCCATCCATCAGAGGGCAGGTTCTGGGTCCAGGGTTTCCCGGGGTTAGTGCAAGTTCCTACGGGATGGAGCCAGAGCCTAGAGCTCCTGCCTGCATNCTCTGACTGTAGAGCCTGGGGTCCCAGAGCTGCCATCCATCCATCAGAGGGCAGGTTCTGGGTCCAGGGTTTCCCGGGGTTAGTGCAAGTTCCTACGGGATGGAGCCAGAGCCTAGAGCTCCTGCCTGCATGACCTTGGGGATTCAGGGTTGGTTTTGGCCTGTTGGTGTGTGGGGCCAGTGTCCACGGCATCCAGTGTCTAGTGCCGGCTCGCTGTTGGGAAGATCCTGGTCCAAGGTCTCTAGTTCCAGGGCCTGGTGGTCTTAGAACTGGTGTTAGCCAGTGTGGACATGGTGGGATCCATGGTGTCCTGGGTCCAGCTCCTGTCCACTGGTGGTGAGACTGGCCCAGTGTCAGTGCCAGCTCACTAATGGGCAGGGTTGGTACCCACAGACTTTTGTGTGCACCTTTTAGGAGTGGAATCTTTATTTCCTGTAGTCTTCTTGCTCTCCCAAACATAGGTCCCAATGGTCTTCAAAACCAGGTTCTGGGTGTTCATCTTTCTAGAGCAAGATTCTCAGTTTGGGGAACCCAGTGTGGGGCTTAGATCCCTCACTTCTTGTGGAGAACTTCTGCAATTGTAATTATCCTCCTGTTTTGCATGTTGTATGGTCTTGAAAATTCAGACTTGAACTGAAGTAGGGAAAACTGCTAGACCATTCAGGTATGACCTAAATCAAATCTCTTGTGATTATACAGTGGAAATGAGAAATAGATTTAAGGGCCTAGATCT